>JAECUM010017673.1:0-30322 GCA_016617855.1 Megalonaias nervosa
TGACCAAATAATATATGTATTGGGTAATCGAATGGCTGACATTAAAATAATGGACTTCATTTACCTATGTTATCAGATAGACTAATATCAAAGATGTTCTAAATATAAGTACGTTCTACCCAAGGGGTGAGAGCTTGTAAACTAAACCATTCAAATCATGTACAGTCTAACGATATTGCCATGTCTTTATTGTCGGTATTCAACAATTTGCATTGTTTGCTTTTTTTCCATTGCTTACAAGAAAC
Source organism: Megalonaias nervosa (assembly GCA_016617855.1). NCBI lineage: Eukaryota > Metazoa > Mollusca > Bivalvia > Unionida > Unionidae > Megalonaias > Megalonaias nervosa. The sequence continues at coordinate 246 of JAECUM010017673.1, forward strand.
ATGAATTACTTTTTGATAACAATTACTGTTCTACGCCTATGTTAGGAAGAATAATAAATTTAACCGTTTAAGAAAACGTCATTATTTTCCCTTAAAGCTACTAATAAAATAACTCAGTCGTTGATGGTCAACCATCAATTAATCAATCTTAGAACTATTAAAAAGAGAAACATTAAAATCATTTAATAAATCTGCAATGAAATCGATGACCATTAAACTTAATGATTTTTATTTCTTCTTTGTTTTGGCAACAGACGTATTAGTATTATTGTGGTGGTAGTAACACCAGTAGTAACAGTTGCAGTAGTAGTTGTAGTAGCAATATTAACAAATACAATATCGTCAGTAACAAGTGTTGGTAAATGAGGAGGACAGTGATGCTAAAGGAACGAAAAGTAATAACATAAACTGTAAGATTTACTTTTCAAAGCTGTAATATTTCAATTGTATATGGTGAAAGATTAGTGTAACTAGGATCAATGTTAACATTTATATATTATTTAATGGACCGTTTCCTTCCATTTCTTAGACAATCATACAGTTTATTTAAAGCGGAAAACGTCATATATAGTCGAAACACTTATTAAGATTTGAAAATAATTAAAATGTCTTAAAAATCGTCTATCACGCTGTATGTGCCTAGCTTCGTCGCTAACAGTGATATTTTGCTTCCTAAGCTAATATAAATTCGAAACACCTTTAATACAGGCACAATAAGCACAGTATTGTAATTGCAAAGCCCAACAAATAATTTTATTTTATCTTTCACATTCGTGAGTGTGGCCGCGGTCGCTCAGTGGTTAGGGTGCCATCCAAATGACTGAGAAGGCGCGGGTTAGAATCCGTCATCGGATCAGCTTGCGCCGGCCACCGAGTCTCCCTGCCTGAAGCACTTTATTCCAGTTGCCGCAGCACTAAATACATTTCATGCGTTGATGCGCTCTAACCACAACTAAAACACTAACATCAAATTTGAAGGCACACATCATCTTCATAGAACAACCCTCTCTTTGTCAAATCACAGACAACTAATTTAATTATCAGGTATTAATAATCAGCTTGCAATAATTATAGGGCGTCATGTTGATGGTGGTAGATATACGACTGGTTTCCTTTTAGCTTGAATCAGTATATACGTTTTTCCATCAGAAAGCATGAAAGTGCTGCAATACATAGCAATATGTTATTTATGGTTATTCACAAACTGAATATGAATCTTTATGCTGGATATCATTTGGGCAGTGGCATAGGAAGCACCCAAGCAAAACTCAGCAATTTCTGGCGGTGGGGGTGGGGTTGGGGGGTTGGGGCAGGCCCAATAGTGGCCCAAAAATCCCACAAACAAAAAAAAAATATAGAGAGGGACAGGGGAATTAAGTTTTGCGGGAAGGGGGATTTCCTGTTTCCTATTTTTCCATGTATTTCTGTTTCATAGTTCATTATTGCCGAGAGCCTGATCATTGGGTTTTTCTTTCTTTCAGATCGATGCATTCTAGTGTATTATATATTCGCAAATATTTTATTGAATAAAAATAATGCATAATTAGTTGTTTGTACAAGACACAATGCTCATTCACGTATAATCCAGTGAAGTATGCTATTCTCTCCTTGACTTTGGTATTCCTAAAAACATCAACCTTGTAACAAGCAATTCTAAGCAATGTCAAAAGATCATTGCACCACCGAGGAATCATCGGTGGGAATATTTAAAGATAATTAACGGTTCACGGGAATACTGACCTTTTCGACACGATAGATTTATTAATTCAAGAAATTCTTTCAAACTTTTCATACATTTCAAGTACATCTATACCGAAACTGACAATAGCACATGATGTTATGTAACATATGGTAGAACTCACTCAATCCTTACATGAAACAAAAAGATACCACAGGCTGTCGGCGAGTACAGGCTGTAACTTAGATTTGTCATAAAAAAAGACAGACATCTTATTTACCACCATGATTTTGTAAGTATGGTATCTGTCAGAAGCTGGCTGTATTGATTTTCATGTACCGGAACCTTGTTAGATGTCTTTGTTGAATTGTAGTACTTCCGGTTTAAATGATGCACGATGTAAAATACCCGTGTAGATGTGCATAACTTTCGAATAGTCGACGTTTGTCTCGTGGACTTATAAAGGACTATTACTGCAGGATATCGCAAAACGTCTCGTGGCGCTAGACACTTCTTTGTTCTTTAACACTAAGAGAATACAAACTTTTATGAAATTCATAGTAAAACTTTGAAAACTCGAAATGATCTGCGCCAAAAGTTTCATTTCGAGGTTTTAACTGTATTTTTCTCAGGTCGCATGCTAGAGTAGGTTTGACAAGACCAAGGAAGTCACTGGAAGTAAAGCAAAGTTTTCTGGTGGACTAATATTTGATTTTAGTTTTATGATAATAATAATAATAATAATAATAATAATAATAATAATAATAATAATTTTTATTTTGGCCCGCTCACTTCAGTGAAAACGTCTAATACAAAATTATACTTGATTATGTACTTTGATTCCCTGAAAGTTCAGATATCAGAGACTAGTACATACAGAACATAAATTAACATATTAAACTTTTCTGCTGCTGTCTTTATCCTACATTTAAAATGGAATCGTATTGAACAGAGATTATCATATGATGAGTTCGCTTCCATACAACCTATAGTATTTCAAATGAGTACAATATATTTCATATCGTTTGAAATGCTTGTTGCATTTTTATTTAAAACCTTGATTCCAATACATTTCTATTTCACAATATGGTTCGTTTAGGTTGCATTAAACCAGGCTCATTCTTTTTGCTGATAACAGTTTCCTTTCGTTTGTGGCTACGATCAAAACCGTTAAGAGTAAAAATATATTTCTGACAGCCATTTTGGTGGCAAAGATCGACTTTGTTTATATGGCAGAAGTCATGTTATTCACAGAAGACCAATGCCATGGAATAAACCACTAAAAATGTTTTAAAAATTTGAATGAAACACATCATCGGTGAGTAGCACTTCATTTTTCTATGTAAATCTCAGAAACAAGGTCGCATTGTATTCCTCGTATACAGGACACGCATACTTGACCTATGCATACCTCCTGAAGAGTGAACCTCGACCAGAGTGCATACCAGTGACAGTGGAACACATTTTTGTCCAGAGTATTCACTACATCCTTTTAGATAAAGTTCTCGATCTGAACTCAGTTAAGAAGCTTTTTGATTATGTATACCAGATCAAATGTTTGCTTTCTAAAAATAAGGGTGTGCTTTCTAAAAATAAGGGTGCAATTTAAAAAACAAATTTTGACTTTATAATATAAAGATTGTACCATTTCTTTTTAAAACCTTTGAAAGAAATGTAACATGTTTACGTTATCTTGTTTTTGTTTGTAATCCCAGATCTTATAAAATTCCATTTTGAATAAAAATTTGAATTGTTTGCTTTTTAACAATACAGATTTGCACAATGTCAAAGTCACATTCAGTGGTACCGTTTACAGTTTTAACAAATTGGGAAAGGTCTCAAAGGTAGGTTTGGTTATTCTAAACAATACTTGCTTCATGTAGTTATAATTTACTTACAAAAACCATTCACGGTAAAGCTACAGGTTTCAATAATGCTGCAACTATTTTAATTTTATTTTTATTTGCACGATCTGAAAATTTATCTTGGTTATGTATATTAGTGCGATGAATCGCATAAAAATTGAAATAATAAATGTACCCTCTGGAACATAGTATATTAACCTTTTCATTTGGAACGGGTATTGAACATTCTAATGTTAGAGCTGAGTCTGAAATTGGGACTTGTTTCATCCTGGTGTAAGTTTATACTTATTTTCACCCCAATAAAGCTCCATCTTTTTTTACTACAGTTACATAGTAGTCTCATGCTTTGATCATGGCTCTGGAGCCATGTCTCTGTTTTGCATCAGAAACACCATGTTCTTTTTGTGTGTCTGCAAATAACCAAATGGCTCTCCAAATGTCTGTACTGTATCCAGAAGTAATCGTTATTGGAACCCTATTCAGATATTAAATATGCCATTTCTTCAGCGATCTGCAAGACATGAAAGGGAACTATGTCGTCTCTTGATTGATGGGCCGTGCGTCGGCTCGTAATTTAGTTGTCAAGTAGCATGTGGGATTTATATAAGCTACTCAAGCGAGGAATAATACTTTGCCTTATTGAAACTAAACTAATATGTGGCTAATTCAAAATCCAATGACTATATTAAGCTATATAAACATAAATTGTATTCAAAAGAAAGCGATAAAATACATGCCCATTAATAAGATATTGCAATGATAAGATGATTAATGGAGTTCTTTCCCCCAGACACTTAAAACTTGTCTTGCTTTCATTGTGAATAGCATTCATTTGGTTCAGGAACCATATTTTATACATTTAATATTGCTGTCAGTTTAATATTTCTGTTTTAAGGTACACAACAGGTCGTCGGCGCCAAATAATTATCCGCTCAACGACATGCCTTTGGTCCAGTAAATAGGTCTGTCATCTGTCGCTCATGCCCATATGCACATGATTGTTTCATCACAAAGTAACGACCGCCTTTCCTCTTTCCCATTTGATGAATATAAGATGAACAGATGCCATTAAGCCAGCGATGACCTCTTGCCAGTCTCTGCATACAAAAGACATGTTGCTAACTCAGCCGTCCATATAGCGTCTTTCTACCTGTGCCACTGGATAATCGAAGTTCTCGTGCCGTTGTTTTAAAGAAACTAATTGCAGGAATACAATATTGTCCTATGTAGTAACACAATAACAGAAGTCTATTCGATGGAACACTACAGCAAATATTATATATAACGGGCTGGTAAAAATATCAATTGTCAATATGCACAAGTCTTCAACCCTCGAAGTTACAAAATCTCTACCTTACTAGAGTGGAAAACTACTAATGTCCATGTAACGAAACCATGCTCAAGGAACTAAGCATGAAAGTAGTAATAGTAAATGGGGTTTTTATCTCCGAGACCCCTTCCCCCTCCAACCCTTCTATGTTAACATTTTGTAGGCAGCCTTTTCTAGCTCAAAATAATGACTTACACATGATAAAACTTTTTCTAGCATATTTCTGACAAAATATGTTTGTCGGGGGAAGGGGGTCTCGGAGATAGAAACAGCTCATTTACCATTACTACTATAACCGTCATGTTGAATTTAAATCATTTAAAATAAAAATGATCAAAAACTAAACAGTAGCGATGATGATTGGTCACCATATTTTATGATAATCTTTTTCATACATGCTGACTCTCATCGGCGGAATATCTGTTAACATACTGTCAATAAAACGAAACTCGCGTATTAAATCGTCCATATCATATTTTACGCCTCGAAAATAACATCGTATCTGATCAAGTAATTTTTTTATAAGTGATAATTGCTGTTTTACAAGCATTTTTTTGGTCTCAAGTCGAGGCTCAATTTTCTTACACTCTGTTGAAAGAGAAACACCAACACCAGATATTATTAATAATAACGGGTTTAATGATGCTCCACTTGAGAATATACCAGAGCCAGTCATTAGCAGTGGTAAATATGATATTTCTCGAAGTATTCTACTATAATAATTGTAACATTGTTTTACACACCAGAGATATTTATGATAAAATTTGTAATATTGCATTAGTGCGTCAACATCCTGTTTTTGAATTTCTTCTGAAATATGATTGAAATCGACGATATGTTTTTTCATTATACAATATTTGTCTCCAATTTTTATACAATATTAAAAACTGTAGCACCAACAATTGAATCAAGAAATTCACGAAACTTATTATTGTTAGGATCAGTTATAAAATCACTATACTTGTCATAAACATCTGATGAAGTATCCTTATATCGTTCATCTGTTAATGCCTCATTTTTCTTTAACCAACTTAGAATCAAATATGTTTTCTACTTCACGTTCGTACCAATCCGTTTCATTCACCAAATTACCGTATTCTCTTTCTATTTCATCAACAAATCCGAGTACCAAGCTTATTTGATTCAAAGTAAAACTTTTGAGGACAAGATATTGTCTGATAATTGCATATGCGACTACGAAATTTATCAGCGTTAATTGTTGGAGTGATTTTCGTCCAAGAAAGGTAATACGAGTAAAAGCATTTACTCTAAGCCATAATTTTTCGTATTGTTTTGTGACCATTTTCTCGACTTCATTGTAATAATTTCGTAATGACATTGTCTAGAGCGTTGGAGCGATGGAAGTGAAACATCGCCTTCATCACTTATGTCGTAATAAAAATTAAACTTTGCTTCAAATATTGTTTGATTGACTTCATCAAAAAACTTTTCTCGCTCACAATCGTCGAGATAAATAACTTCATCGTTACAATTTTTGATTATCTTTAGTGATCTGTCAACAATAATCGGATCAAAATCTGGGTCTTTTTTACGCATCATTGGTAGAAGTGAGTTCGAGTATGCCTTATAATTAACTCTGTATCCGCTGTCATAGTAACGATTTTAACTAGGGTTTCCTTGTAGTGGTAGTACATACCGAGATACTTAAAAATTTCTCGTTTTAAAAAACTATTGTATAACTCCTTGTTCTTTCTTATTCTTATTATCCTAGATTCCGCTAGTTTGTCGAGACGATTATAGTTATCGTTTATTTTTTCCTCCTGTGCTATTCGTGTTTTTAATAGGCCTGATCGCATTATCAAACCTATATTTTAAAAATCAAGCTCAAGCAATATATTTTTAAACAGGATTTCAACTTGTTTTTGTTCTTCAAGACAATCATCAGGATGACAGTATGTGTTTATAATATCAAAGTTTCCTATTGCTTTTATTAGTTGTGGTCATCGCATATGCATAATAAGAATAAAAGTTTTTTCTTCATCTGACAATGGAGAATTTATCATTTTAATTGTAAAATTTTTCGTAGTATTTATCACACGTGCCGCTAGTGATTCGTTTCCAACATCTTTATTGGGGTTAAACATATTATCATAAATACAAGTACTTGTTGACAGTCTTTTCTGTTGGAGTCGTAAAATATTGAGTTGTTGAAATATACGTGTTCTCTGTGCTATACAATATTACCCAGTCAATGTCATCGTTTGATCTTTCCAATCGCCAATTATAAATTCAACCAACACTAGAGTTTAATCGACCGCGCAAATGAAATTGCCAATTTTAATCCAAAAGTTTTCAACTTCTCCGTTAGTTGTCCATTCTTGTCTATCAAAGAAAGCGTAATGAGGATAATTTTCAGGATAATATGATGATGCGCTTACCTCAAACCCAGCACGGTTATCAGTTGCCTTAAAAAGTGTTGGAATATACCCAACATTGTTTTAGTTCGTTTTATACCACTAGACAGACTGTCAATGTCAGATCATTATGGTTAACTGGAACATATGTCGTTGTTATTTTGTTATTTCTCATATTTATGTTACCTGACATTGGTCCACCGGATTGTTTCAAATATGGGGCGAGTGCACCTTTGAACTGAGTGTAACTAACAGCATCAGTCTCATTAGCTGGTGGTGAGGTTGTTGGTAATCCAATTATTTTTGAGTTATTGCTAATTATCAGGTTACCTGTCGTTGTGTTGCCAGTCTTATTAAGCTTGTTATCGTCAACAGATTTTAGTTGCGCATAATTTACAGCTTGCGTATTATCAACATTTGCTGGTGGATACTCAGTTTCCAACCCAATAATTGTTTTACTCGACATATTAATATTACCTGTAACTGTTCCACCGGTTTTATCAAGCTTGTTATTATTCACGTACTTCAACTGTAAATAACTTACCGCTTGTGTTTGATTTAAGTTTGCTGGTGGATATGCGCTTTCTAAATTTATAATTTTTTTCGTAACATATCTAAGTTACCGCTTAAAGTTTCTCCTGTCAATGATAGTTTGTTATTGTCGATCGTTTTGAGTTGTGCATAACTAACAGCTTGTTTATTAACAACATTTATTGGCGGATAATTTGTTTCTAAACCTAGTACTCGTTAATTGACATCAACAAATTGCTTGTCATTTTATCGCCAGTTTTTTCAAGTAGCCTGATAAATCAATGTTGCCATTTGTTATTGTTGTACTTACAGCCGACGAATCTCCCAATGTTGTATCATATTTTGTATAATAGCTCATTATTTGTTTATTGTCTGACAATTTTATATAAACTTAGTTTATAACAATGACAAAACCATCGTCGATATTAAATTTTGACACAGAACGGCTGGTGCAACATAAACACAACAACGAACTTCCAGACTGTCATTATCTCGTTGTTGGGAGAACTGGACCGGGGAAAACAAATTTGCTGATGAATTTACTGTTAGGTGATAATTTTAACTACGACAGAGTTTATATTTGCACAATTAATCCACAGTGGGATAAATACGAATTATTGAGCGAATAAAATAACAAGCTTCGTGATGATCTTGAGGCTGGTGAAGATTTTTTAATATTAGACCACTAGAGGAACTTATTCCAGTTAATTAACTTGACTCAGATGAGCATAAGATAGTTGTTTTTGATGATATTCCACTTAATAATGAAAAGATGAATAAAATAAGATCTTATTTTTCACTGTCACGTAATAAAAAATATAACTCTGTCTATCTCGCTCAGGGATTTTACAACGTCGACAAATTTATTGGACAAAATACCGGTTGCTTTATATTATTTCCCGGACTCAACAACGTTGACGTCAGAAATATTGCAAACGAGCAATGTGGCGACGTAACAAAAGATAAATTTATTGAACTGTATCATAAGGCAACAAAAGATAAATAAAATTTCTTTTTATTCGATAAATTTGCACGTGATCCCAAAAAAATGCTCCGCTGTTGTATTGAAAAGTATATAGAGTAAAGTTTTATCAAACTGTTATTGAATAATATGGATAAACGAGCAAAGTACAGAAAATATATAGAAGATCTTAAACATTGCTCAATCTCATAGCAGAATTTAGGAAAAAAAGTGCAAGAAGCACGACGTGGACAAGTAGTTGCCGCGGAGGAATCAGCTAGAATTTTAAAACCAGTTACTGAGACTTTACTTGGAAATAACCTGAAACTTTACCGCCATCGGAAGAAGAACTTAAAAAATTACAGGAGAAAGGTTTACTTGGATTTATCAAAGAACAACAAGAAACCGTTATTGCAAGATCTGATGAAGAAAAAAGGTTGGCTGAGGCACTTACAGAGTATATGGTTAATCCTGACAGAAGACAAACTGAGATAGATCAGTTGATTCGTTATCCGTTAGAGCTTGAATGAAGATTATCGCAGAGGGTGGCGGTTGGGCCAACGGGAAGAAGGTTGGATGAGATGATGGAGATGATGGAGGCTATAAAAACAACAACAACAAAAATGGAAAGTAAAGCTGATGAATCTTTAAGGGAGATGTATGAGGAAGATACAACTAAAACAGAAGTTTTTAGAAAAGAGCTTGGATTGGAAGTTCATTACAGAGAAATGTTCGATGACAAAACAAATAATATAAACAAAGAAATAAGAGATGACGAGTATAAGTCGTTCAACAAAAATACAATTTCAAAGATTCAAGAGTATACGAGATTTTAAAGAAGAATTCAACGTTGATAAAAAAATTGAAAAGTTAACGGAGATAGCAGAAGAAAGTCAGAAATATATCAGAGAAGTAGTGCCAGAAAAATAAAGATTACCACGAAAGTATCAGAAAATTCCGACACAATATTATCGCCGATCTTTACATTAAAGCTATTAATCAAATAAAGCAAAACAGGTACACGCATCTCTCTAATGTTTTGAGCGCCGAAGCAAAATATATAGATGAAAACCGAATACTGGCCATACCACTTTTGGCGCATATAGATAACCCTACTGCCAGACAAGCTGAACTACGTTGGTTAATTGATAATCCACATAAAATCATAGAAAAGTTACAGTCAGCTGTGACGGAGAGTCAACAAGATCCAGTTATGGTAAGAGAAACAACATTTAAGCCAACTGTAACAGGGGGCATTAGTCAACAAGCGGTTGTATCAGATATTGAGCGAAAAAGAAAAATTATTCTAAATCAAACGCAAGCTGAAATAATAGATCAGGAATACGACAATTGTTTTGAATAATACGATATTAACGTTGATAATATTGAAAATTGGGAAGAAGACAGATACGATGAAATAATTATAAAACTAGACGCTATTATAAGCGCTGGTATGGAAGCTTACATGGATATGAAAAAAGTTTTAAAAAATTGAAGATATTTATAAATTTAAGGACTCCTACAGAAATGGCATTATTGCAAATGTTATTAAGTCTACAGTATTAACATTTAAAGCTAAACGTAATGAAGGAATGAGATTTAAAGGTTGGTTTGAATATCACGATTATCTTCGCCTTGAAAAAGTTGGAACTGGAGTAAGAGTATTTACATCAACAGCTGATATGATCGGCAGATTAATGCTGTTGATATCATCGAAAGAAGCTGGAAATGTTGGTGTTGAAATTGACACTGAAGTAGTTGATATACTTGATCATCTAAGATCGAAAGAATTACTAACATCGGACGAATACGAAAGTTTACACCGCGATATAATCGCGGGCGATATAATTATACAATCTAATAAATAAAGATGTCAATAACATTATTACTCGACTCTAGCACCGCTGCAAAAGATAACGCAAATTTTTCAGTGAATTATATTCCGCCAATGCAACTGGATCCTGAGAAAAAATACGAAATTGGACTAATTTCCTGCACGGCGTGGCATTCTGTGGCTAACGTAAAAACTAATGTTAATGATGAATTTAAATTTCAACCGCAATTGTCGTCATGGATAAGATTTACAATTCCACAAGGCGCTTATAATATCATTGATCTAAATAAAACAATAAAATAGGTTATTGCAAAAACCAACACTGTGGACGCTGACAACTTTGAGCTGACACCAAATTATAACACGTTACGCGCTAGAATAACATTAAAGAATAATATGATGATCGATTATTCATCACCAGCAAGTATTGCGTCACTGCTAGGATTTTATCATCGACGGTTCGAATCAAATACGGAACAAACTGTAACATATGACGGTGATCTGCCAGTAAATATAACTGACGTAAACACAATATTAATAAATTGCTCTATTGCATTTGGATCTTACTCAGCTAAAGGCAGCAAAGGACAAACAATATACAGTTTTTCGCAGGACGTTCCGCTGGGTTCACTTATGCAAATTAATCCACGGCAGGTTATTTATTATCCGATAAATGTTGAAGATCAAATAACAGAAATAAATATGCAATTGACGGATCAGTCTGGACGACAACTTGATCTTAACAATGAAGTTGTTACTTATTGCCTACACCTACGAGCGCAATAGAGTTTTGTACAACCTCGTTGTATAACATGAGACAAAGAAAAAATGTTTACAGAAGAAAAATAGTCGGGGGATTTTTAGGAAATATATTTACTAAAATTATTGAAAGAGCCCGTGGAATAGCGCATAAAGTTGCGTCAATTGCACTGGACGCATCAAAAGCCTTTGCGACCGCAGCTGCATCTGCCGCTGAAGTTGCTGTGGGACAAAAAATAGCTGGTAAAATAAAAGGCAACAGGCCAGAAATAAAACAAGTTATATCAGAAATTGCACCGACGGAAGAAACTAAACGTACAATCATAAGGACAGCAAAAAAATTTTTATCGCCAAGAGGAGAGCAAATAATACAAAAATCAATATCTAAGGCAACATCACCAAATTTTATATAATCTAATGAATAAAAAATGTCTGTTAAAAATTACCTCGACTTGGCGGAGACCTATGACGTAGATGATACAGTAACAGAATTTGAGTATGTTGAATACCTCGGCGAAAATTCTAATGAGCCTAATAACGTTGGCGTTAGAACATTTAATACACGCGACGAAGATATATTTCTTTTGCCTCATAAAACAATGCTAGATGTTCGTGGTCAGATTATGACAGTAGCTAATCCACCTGCTGAAATTGCAGCTGGAGTAGAAATAGCTCTCATAAACAACGGTTGGAGCCTATTTAAAAGTGCCAGGTATCAGCTAACTGACGATTACTCTAGATCGACTGCAACTAATATGATGTGGTTTAAAGATACTGGAACTGGTGCAGCAGTATCTGGAGAACTTTTTTCAAATGCTATTCTTATCCACGGCGCTGATGCAGATGAGGATCTTACAACCTTATTGCTAATGCTGCCAATTTTGGTATAGCCCCACCAGCTGCAGACGCTAACGCAGACGCTACAAGAGTTTCACTTACTGCTGCTTGTAATAATCTTGGTATAACACCACCAGGTGCAGCTGCAAACAGTGTTGCAATGTTAAATTATATTAATAACGCAATCGGTTAAAAACAATAAACGTTATAATGAAGGTTATGATAGGAGAAAGGCACTTGCAGCAGGATCACGTCAAATTACAATGATGCTTCCGTTGAGTACAATATTTGGATTTTGTCGCGATTACAATAAAGTGTTTCGTGGAGTTAAACTTGTTTACTTCGACTGGCGGTGTTGATGTACAATTTATTATAAACAAACATGCTTTGTGGGTGCCACGAATAACACTGTCATTCACAAAAGCAGTAGCATTAAATGATATGCTTCAAATATATACAAAGAAAATTTATTTTCAGCAACATAAAATATATCAGACTGCAGTTCCAAATACTACCGACTACACATGGCGCGTCACAACAAAGTCAAGCGAACAACTACCACAACAATTATTTGTTGTATTTCAGCGACAAGCGCGACGTGGAGACCAACAACAAAATAACGCAATGTTTGATAACGCTGATGTTAGGAGAATATACGCCAGGATAAACTCCAAGCAGTATACGGAACAAGCGATAGAATGCAATTTTGCGGATGACGCTAATAAAAATCTTACTTGACCGTGTATGTATCTTATGGACTCAGTGCAGAAATATCAGGACGTTGGAGATGGATCTCAAATATCAGTAGAGGAATTGCGTACACTTTATCCGATATTTTATTTTGATGTTAGTAAACGCAACGAGCGAGGTGTTGATTCGACAGCTGATATTGAAATTACCTGGACATTAGGTATGGCTCCAGATGCGTTGTACGTTTATACGATGGTGATCAGCGACATATTTATAATAATTGACTCTGCCGGAGATAAAATGACAGTCCAAGTTTGAAAAAACTAGGAGATTAATATAACTCTCTTGATATATGACAAAATACATCGAAAAAGAAATATATTTGACTGACGGTCAAGTTAAGAAATTAGCGGCTGCTATTGCTAAGCATAGGCCGGTATCACTAAAAATTAATTCATCGACAAAGGGCGGTACTTTAACAAAATTAATGCTAACTAAAAAACAGATAAATAAATACAATCGCGGTAAACCGTTTGTTTTAAATATAAGCGCGTCGCAAGTAATTGCAATGGCCCACCACATTGCGGTCGGAGGCGGTTTTCTTGGTCCGGCAATAGCCACAATAGCCAAAACGTTAATACCTAAAATTTTGCCCGTACTTGGTACATTAGGATTAGCAGCAGCATCTGGCACAGTATCTGGCGCAACGAAAAAGGCTGTCTCTGGAGACGGCATAAAGAAAATGTTTGTCTAAAACTTTAATATAATGCCACGACGAAGGACAGCAAAAAGAAAGACAACAACGAAAAAAAAGACGCGATCGCGAAAAACAAAAAAGGCGGATTTATAGGACCATTACTGATGGGAGTACCGGAAAGTCTGTTGCCCAATCTGCTGAGAATAGGTCGAGGACTAACATTACCAGGAACACGCCAGCGTTAAGTAACTTCGATATACTTGATAAGCTAAAAAAATAAAAAAAATTCTACGGAGTTTATTCCAAAGATCAACTTGACAAATGCAACAGATTTTAATGACGGATCTGGCACACACTGGGTAGCAGTTTACAATAACAACTATTTTGATTCATTTGGAATTTCTCCCAGTGACGTGATAAAAAATATATGAACAAAAAATATAAAATAATAAATTATTCGTCTAATCATTTTCAGCCAGTTGAAACATCAGCTTGTGGATAATATTGTATAATGTTTATAAAACAAATGTCCCAGCCTACATTCAATTTTTTAAAATTTATTTTGCAGTTTGACAATCAACCTTCTCACATTAATGATGAGATTGAATTAATTTATCTAAACTAAGGAATATGTCAACATTTTGTCTCAAATGCAAAACTAAAACAGAAAATAAAGATGAAACAACAGAACAAACAAAGAACAACGGGATAATGCTAAAAAGGATTTGTGTAATCTGTGGAAAAAGAAAAAGAATGTTTTAAAGAAATTATCCGAAGCTGGAATGTGCGACAAGGTTATTTTAGTAGATGACTAAATAAATAATTATATGCGAGTGTGATTGTGATAGAGATCTCTGTCTAAATCAAAATAAATTGTTACGTACTGTCAGAAATATAACAACAGAGAAATAATTGGAACCAAAACCAAAAGGAGGTTGGACATTACCAGGCTATAAATACACTGGACCATATAATCCGCTAGATAAACAACTAGATGAAAATGATAATCCGCTGCCCGGACAAGAGCCTTACAATCAAGTTGTTGATGCGATAGCAATGCATCACGATATCTGCTACCGTGATAACGAAAAAGATAAGCACGGCTGTGATAAGATAATGTTAGATGAACTACGCGATATGAAACCTATAAATATGAGAGAACGATTTGATAGAAGGTTAGTTCAAGGAATGATAGGAACAAAATATCAGTTAGGTCTTGGAAAATAATTGTATGATGATCTTGCAGCTGAATTACATAAACCTAAAAAAAGAAAGTTTCCGCGATGTAAAGTTGTCGCAAATGCCGTTGACGATATCTGGGCGATAGATTTATTAATGTGTCAAATCTTGCTCAGTTTAACGATAACAAAAAATATCTTTTTAACGTTGTAGATGTTTATAGTAAATACGCGTTTAGTGTACCCGTTTCGGATAAATCAGGAAAATCGATAATTGATGCACTAAAACAAATAAGAACAAGTACTGAAAGAAAACCAAATAAAATTTGGACCGCTCATGGAGCGGAGTTTTTTAATAAAAAGTTTGAGCAATTTTTAGAACAAAATAATATAAAAAAATATGTTACAGGAAATGAAGGTATGTGCGTTATCGTCGAGCGATTTAATCGTACACTAAACAAGCTGATACATAAACATTTTACAGCTAAAATACAAATAAATATATCTACCATCTACAGCAGATTGTTGATAAATATAACAACACGTGACAACCATATTTAACGGTTAAATCACGAAAAAAATTAGCTGGAACAAACATTTTTTCAGTCGCTGACGAAATACATCAAGAAATAAATAAAAAAATTGGAGGAATTTACTGCATCAGGATCAGGTTGGAAATTTGAAATGATAAAAGGAGTTTTATTTCACACAGTGAAATATAACGCACTTTGCGGTAGTTCTTACATTGATCTCCCTCAAAAAATTAAAAACAAAAAATGCTGTATAAACGTTAAGAACTTTGATAACAGATGTTTCCAGTGGGCTATTCTTTCTGCGATGTTTGCAGCAGAACAAATGCTGATCGCGTTGGCAAATATTTTAGTCACGTATGAAAATTAAATTTTAATGGCATTGACTTTCCAGTTGCAGAAGATCAAATACCAAAGTTTGAAAAACAAAATAATATTTCAGTTAATATATTTGGTCTTGACGAGCGTGAAAATGTTTATCCAAGGTATATTGCAGAAAAAGCTTCGCAATCGACAATAAACGTGCTGTTTTATAGGAATCATTACGTTTGGATAAAGAACTTTAACGGCCTTGTTGGCAGACAATATAATAAAAATAAAAATAAGAAATATTTCTGTTACCGTTGTAAAATTGCAAGAGCATCTTAAATACTGTGTTACTGTTCAAAAAATAACAATCCCAGGAGACAAAGAAAAAGTGTTAAAATTAAAAAATTATAATCATAATTAAATATTCCGTTCGTTATTTATGCTGATTTCGAGTGTCTACTTGTTCCCGTGTCAGGCGCAGAAAATGATCCAAATAAATCAAGCACCAGAAAAATACAACATGTTCCCTGTGGAGCAGCTTATAAAGTAGCTTGTTGCGCTAACGATAATTTTTCAAGTCCAGTAAAATTGTGCAGATGTTAAAGTCCTGCCGTTTGGTTACTAAAAAATTTAATAGACGATGTTAATAAAATTTTCAACATATTATCTAAAACAGCTCCAATAAAAATAACATCCAAACAACAACTTGATTTTGATGAGGCAGTTAATTTTCGTATCTGCGAGAAACCTCTAGGTAACCATACGGTGCGCGATCACTCTCATCTAACCGGCCAATATCGCGGAGCAGCACCTAACAATTGTAACTTGAAATTTCATGCGCCAGATTTGATTCTTGTCGTTTTACATAATTTTCGTGGTTATGATAGTCATATCATTGTCGAAGCATTTGGCGATGAGGAAATTAAATCTAAACTAAAATTAAATAATATAATAAAATGTATTCCAAACAATTTTGAAAAGTATATGTCGCTTGGCAATTACGTTTCATCGACAGTCTGCAGTTTATGGCAGCACCATTAGATGAGCTTGTAAAAGGTTTCAATAATTTAAGAAGTTACTTTGGTGGAGTCTACGTCATTTTGACAAAAAAGGTGTCTTTCTGTATGATTATCTCGATGACTGGAGCAGATTCCTAACAAAGATAAATTTTTCTCTCAGTTAAAAAATGAAAATGTTACAGATGACGAGTACAAATATGCACAGGAAATTTGGAATAAATTTGGTTGTAAGACACTTAGTGATTATCATGATTTATATTTGAAAAGAGATGTGTTATTACTAGCAGATGTTTTCGAGAGTTTTCGTAAAGTTAGTCATGAAAATTATGGATTAGATCCATGTTGGTATTATTCTGCGCCAGGATTGTCATGGGATGCCCTGCTAAAAACAAGCAGGATAGAACTGGATCTCTTAACTGATGATGATATGTTTAATTTTATTAAAAAAGGAATTCGCGGCAGAATTAGCATTATAACAAATAAATATGCGGTAGCTAATAATAAATACTTAAAAAATTACGATAAACATTTACCATCAAATTATATTATTTATCTTGACCATAATAATTTGTATGGTTATGTTATGTCAAAGCCAATGCCGTGTAGTGGATTTCATTGGATAACTCCAGATCAATTTCTTAAAGAAACTGAAACAGATTTACCAGAAAATGTCAGTTATTTTGTTGAAGTTGTTCTCGATTATCCTAGTTCATTACATGATCTACAGAACGACTATCCGTTTTGTGCAGAGTCAATGATGATCGATTATAGTTTATTATCGCATGAACAACAGGTAATGACAACTGCAAAAAAATTAGATTATTAATAAGCTAGTTCCAAATTTGTTAATAAAAGAAATTATTAAATAAACCGATTTATGTTGGTGCAGCTGTACTTGATATATCAAAATGGCTAAAGTACGACTTTCACTATAATTTTACCAAAAAGCAGTGGCCAGGTTCGGAGTTGCTATTTAGTGATACGGATTCACTTGTTTATAACATAAAATGTGAGGATGTTTATTAAGATATTTATAACAATAAAAGTTTATTTGATTTATCGGATTATCCAAAAAGTAGTGGATTTCATGATGATGCAAATAAAAAAGTCATCGGAAAGATGAAAGATGAATTTATGTTTGCGCCAGTTAGGGAATTTGTTGGACTAAGAAGTAAAATGTACGCCGTAATTTTTGATGACAATAAACTGACGAAAAGAGCAAAAGGTATTCCTCGCGCATATGTAAAAAGTGTATGAAATTTAATGATTTTAAAGCAGCGCTAAACATCTGCACTAATTTTATTAAAACAAATGTTATCAGAACAAATCATCACAAACTTGAAACAGATACAATTATAAAACGTGGACTAGGTAATTTTGATGATAAGAGATATTGCGAGGACGGAATTAATACGTTAGCTATTGGACACAACGCAAATTAATTTTGTCTAAACTTTATAAATAATGTTCGAAAATTTATCATTAACTGATGGAGTTAGTAGCAAAATTTTAAAAAATATTGGTTAATGGCCAGCAATTATCAGTTGAATTTAATGATGAAATTTCAGGTATTTGTTTTAGTAAATTTGATAGAATAAAAATCTCGCTTATAAAATCAGATAACAGCAAATATTTCAATTATCTTGAAAAGATGAGATATGAGCTTGTGCTAAAATACGATAATCTTTATGATCCGATCAGTCAAGACAAATACACAAAAATAAATATTGACCTGAACCAGTCGAAGGTGGTAAGTATGTTCTCATCAGGATAGCAATGAAAGAGTTATGTGAATGTCATCAAAAAAGTAAGCGGAAAAATTAAATTAAATTTTATTTGAATAAACACAATAATGAATTATTACTGTCGATACGTTAATAATAGGAGAGGAAGTTCTTTAAAGGGAGATAACTCTGTCTTCCTTCCATTTTGAAGGGAGATTACTCTATCTGTCTTTGATAACTCTGTTTGTCTCCCTTGCATTTAAACGAAGTTAACTGTTCGTCTTCCTTGCATTTTATAATAAATTTTGTTTATAAATAATTACATTTTTATATACTGATAAATAATATTTTTTGCTGGGTTTTTTTAAGAAACATTATTTTTGTTTTTATGATTTTGTCATGTTTCTTGCTTCTTTTAGATTTTTTTCAGAGATAATAATTTAAGATAAAAAGATAAATATAACAATAAATAAGCCACGCCTATTGTGTAAGTTACTTTTAGATTTCCAAGTATTGGTCAGCTTATACAGCCCTTATCTAGTTTGGGGTTCCGCCCTAAAATTGCTCGAACTTCAACAGACAAAAGCACATTCTCCCACCATGTCACCACGTGGTGGGTGCTCTTTTTGCACTCACCCGGGTTTGATTATGGGGGAGAGTGTGCAGAAATCTGTTGAACGTAGAGATGGACCCCGTATTATATTTCTGAATCATTACAACAGTAGTAATACAAATTATCAGTTTCTATCTCAGAGACCCACTACCCCGACAAAACATATTTAATCAGAAATATGCTAGAAAAAGCCTTATCTTGTAAAAGTCATTATTTTGAGCTAGAAAAGGCTGGTGAAGAAAATGTTAACATAAAGGCGTTTTGGAGGGGTAGGGGGTCTCTGAGATAGAAACCTCATTTATTCTTACTACTATGAAGACTAAAGTATGTCTAGAAAAGTAGATGTTCATCAACAAAATCAAATCTTTAGAAAGATGAAAGTAGGTCAATCTTTTTGTATACTAGTTTACTAACTCCAAACTACACTATTTCGTACTGAAAATGTTATCTGGGAATTACAGGTATTAGTCTTTCGTTAGTGGTTGACTGTCGCATAGTGGGGTAGTTTATCGAGAAATGTGGGGGTTTGTGTACAACGTCCTAATTGAAATCAGAAGATCGAGATTAAAAGATAAGATCTGATACATGTACATCTGGTTTCATAGTCTAGCTGTGGAAAATTTGGTATAACACCAACACAGAGACTGTCCATAAGTAAAGAACAAGGTTTGTGAGGAGACTGTTTCAATTCAAGTATTATTATTCAGTAAAATTTTTCCCAAATCAAGAATACACAGTATGGCACAGAACTTAAGTGGAGCAGAATACAAGATTTCCAAAAGTTTGAAGTGGTAAATGTGATTAAACTCGCACCTCATAGCTCACACTTTTTCAGAATATATCGTTGAACCCTGGGTCATCTAAATGTTAGTTCAACATCTCCACACATTAGTATACGAGTATTTTGACTGGATCCTATCTTACTTCTCTTATCACATGAGTGACTTTATCGTGAATCTGGATCAGCTGACCGGGACTTCCGTAGATCTTCCCCAGCTCCTTCGTCGTCGTTCTTGAAAGGGGGGGGGGGGAGCGTCATCTGTTGGAATTTCTTGATTTGACAAGATTTACAACATAGTAGGTACTCCTGAATATGGTTCACGTTGGTTCATCATAATTATACAATACTATATATAAAAAAAAACATCATTACCTTGTTGTCGTTAGTTGTAGTTATGACGTTCACCTATCTTACACGGTCATTGCATGCAACATGTTCCACTGATGCCAAACTTTTAAAAATCCATATGATAAAAAGTTTAATTATATATTTAATAATTAATTATTGAAATATATCAGTGGGAGAAAAAATATGTCGCCACAGTGACGATACCACTGTTATCGATACAGGGCGATATAACTTTTGGAACTACTTTCTTTTTCCTTTGAGGAAGTATATCTGCCCTACTGTTCTACATGCCTCTTTTTCCATAATTAGACATATTTCCCCTTGTGTTCTTCTCTCTCTCTCTCTCTCTCTCTCTCTCTCTCTCTCTCTCTCTCTCTCTCTCTCTCTCTCTCTCTCTCTCTCTCTCTCTCTCTCCATCTTGATGGATAAATCTTAAAATGTCTCAAGACTGTTGACCAACCAGTATACATTTATGTAATCAATAAATAGGCGACACGAAGAATGGCTTAAAAATGAGCCCAAACAATAAAATGTAAGCTTCAAATATTAACTGTATTACAACAAGCTTTCCAAGTGAATCATGCAAATTGTAAATGACTCAACCTGCATGACCGTTTTCGAGTCGATGTTCTCTGTCACCCATACATTATCTATCACCCCGTTGGACTCAAAGACCAACAGAACACATGTTTAAGAAAAACTCTTGATAACATAGAGTAATACAATTGTTTAAGTAGCGATTTTAACTGTCATCACAAATCATAATCGTTGCTGAAGGCGGTAGAGAAATTAGACAGCGATGTGTGTTGATTGCAAACTGAAATTAAGCGACAACCGAAATTTATGTGCAGCGTCTGTTACAGAAATAGACTGCAATCTTGCAAAAGCACACAAAATTCAATTGAATGTAGAAAAAGCCAAACTGGAAACCCAAAGCCTTAAACTCACACTCATTAGATCTGTTGCTTAATGATATTACGCTTTGGAGTCGTTTGGAGCATTCAGTCATGTTTCCACGGTATACTTGCCCCATCAATGCTCACCGTATCAATCCGCGCAAGAAAAGTGCTAACGAGAAAAACGTCTCTTCATTTTCATATGAAAACAGATTTTAATTTGACAAAATACACAATCGGAAGTATTATATCCACAATCTAATTTTTTTGTAAAAGTCCAAAATTGTCGAAATATTCAGGAATTTCTTTTTATCGCTTTAGTAATGCAGCCGTTAATCTCATTGACGCAGAATGTAAAAACAAATCGCTCCAAATCAAAGATTTCATCATTTAAACATATATAATACAAATATACGTTTCTTAAGCAGACATAAGGAAATAGATCTCTCTTTTAGGGGAACCATCTTGCATTGTCCCCGCTGCGCACGTGAAATAGTTCCTTATATCTACAATAAAAATCGTAGATATCCTCTATGTCTTTTATCATGATGTATTTTATAGAGTTCACCAAACGTAGCACTGAAGCTGCTGTAGTACCTCGACCATAGGAATAGCTCTGTCCACGTTCTGTAAAACGTGTTAGCTTTCAAAGTCGGCTGCAGTTTTCATAAGTATTACCTTTACACTTTTATATGCTGACTAGTGTTCTTTCAAACAGGAAAACAAGGGAAACAGGTTCAGACTGTGTGCGGATATTCAGACGTGAATCATTATGATATCATCTCTCTACTGTGACGGCTGCCACATGCTGTCTTGTAAGATCGTCAGTCCTGTGCAAATGCGAAACAATGTTTTTTTTTTTCCTGATACATACTTGGTAAAATCTTAAAGTTCTTCACAAAATCCACTGTAGAGAAAAGATTACAGCAAATATAGTCTATACCGATCTGATGCAGCATAAAAGCGATAGGTTTTCTCCAGATATCGTTTTGCCACCAAATTCATAGTTTTGTGGGAATAAAATTACAATTTAAAGAGAGATAATCCACTGTGATGTTATGGTGATTGAAGTGTCATGGTTTGAACGTAAATCTGTAGTGCTCTGATTTCGATTCAATTTTTGGAACCCAAAATTTCAAGCATACATATTTTTTTTTACCCATAGCGAGTTCAATCTACTCCTCCGTGTTTGTGATAAAGACCACTCCTTTTAAGAATACAATCGTTGTACATAAATATTACAACCTCCTGTTTTCCTGTGGTCCCAATAATAGACCAACTGGAATGGAAAGCTATAATTGTATTTATTGTTGTTTCAACCAAAACTGTGTTAAGCAGATGTTTGCCGGAAACAGTATCACTGACATGGTACTACCGATTATATTAACTCCTTTCAAGTCACCCGTGTGAGTCTCATCAATTTCTCGTAGAATGCAACGACACTGGTTTCAATTCCTCTTTTCGTTCTTATAATCATTCAAAGCTGTATGCGAATAAATGTTGAACGTATTTTTCTGTGTAAGTGACACCAGCTAATAGGCAGGTAAAATGAGGAATTAATTTATGTGACCTTGAGAGCAGCCCTATTAATCGGAAGCTCCAGAATTTTTCGTCTGCTCTGCAGAACATATGCCTAAATTAATCCTCTCCCTTTTGAATTATGGAGTTTCACCTCCATGCTAGTTCGTTTCGCATTAACCTATAAGTACGTATGTTTGTTTTAAAAATGGAACAAAATGTTCAGCTTTTCAGTTAAAGAAAGGTAGGAGAGAGAAAGAGAAAGGATAGATATAGTGTGACTCCAGGGATAACGCTTATGATTCAGTTAAGTAAGAGAGAACATTTCTTCCCTCTCTTGTTTAATTTTGATGAAACGAAAAAGGTTTATTTTAGAAACTGCGTACAAAAATTGAAATGAAATAGCGTAGTTTGAAGACAATTTCTAATTTACGGTTTCAAAAAGAAAGTTCAGGAACATTAGAATGTCTGCAGAAAGAATACCAGCGTAGTTCTGGTATCGACGACGATAAGGTATTAAAACACATATTGGGCACAACATCGTCAGGGAGCTGAGAGTATTGTTTGCTTCTTATAGCGTAAAATTCGACATATTCCATTTGCAATTCATAATAATTTAAATCAGTCACATTTTTAAAACCTAAGGGCCCTAGAGTGTTTCAGAAAATCAAAGCGTGTTTGCTAGCCCATCTCTAAGCGCTTTAAAATTGTACCATTGCCTCTTGAGTAAAAACCAAAAAACCCCGCAACATTTGGCGTTGGCATTGTAAAGTTCGCCCTTAGACTCAGTTTGAGCTTTAGGCTAAGCTGGCGAAAATAAAAGACATTTGAATTCAATATTTGTTTTTAATAGTCTCCATAACTATACAAACCTACCGTCATAAAACAAGAACTGTGTCTTTGTAACGCATCGGTAAGACCTAGTCTTTCTTCTGGAATAGAAAACAGCTAAAGGTGGTGCGCATGTCTGTGGTTTACACAGCGGTAATCTTTAAGACGGATAGTGAATAACAAAGAGAGAAAAATATTTCTTGTTCAGATATCAAATATTTCTACCACTCAGCACGGAATGACAAGAACTCTTTTCTCCCATGATTGATAGACCACGCGTAAGTTCGTCTTTTAGTCATCAAACAGTAGGGAATTGGAGAGATAGTATTGTAACCTATTCAAGCGGAGTAAACCTAGAAAATATACCTTTTAAAGATATTAACTTTGTTTATATGAAATATTTATATGACAGACTAAAATTATAATATCTTTATAAATCTGTATCAACGTTAATTTTATTCAAAAGAAACAAGTTTACTACGTTTATTAATGCGATTCCAAAAACTATATTGCAAATTGCCTGCAATCACCATTGGTGGTTAAATTTGAATCGATTTTTATGATGAGATGTGTTCATTTTGTTCATTACCCATGTTGTACACGTTTAATAACGATGTTAGTTTAATATTTATGTGTAATGATACGCAACGTGTCGGCGCCTGATACATTTCCGCTCATAAACATACCTTTGGGTAACCTAGCTAGCTTGTCATCTACTCTTTGATGTTCTTATGACTATAATTAGCCAACTAGATTTTATTGAAGTTTCTCTCCCCCCACCGTACAAACATATTCCTTCTGTCCCCTACTTTCCGTGTATATAAATGAAAACGAAGTTGTTTTGACAGAGATAAAATCTTGTCAGCTTCCACAGGCAATCAAAATGTCAGGCATTTAATATTCTTCTTCACTATACAGCCATACTTTTTCAGTGTTAATTGTCCCTGAAAACGGACGGTTCTAGGTATGAGTCTTATAGAGATCAAATAATACTGATTCCAACTGTACCATTGCCTGGCCCAATTATGGTAATACACTGACGACAAGGGTTGTATGCGATCGAGCACTCAAGCAAATGTTTTACGTAGAGAACATCTTTTGAGAATATTTTCCAAATCAAACAAAAAACTGTTCGACAGGGGTGCATAAATTATAAATTCTACTACAAAAAAGAAACAAACAAACAAAACACGCAAGGATGATGCATGTATTAAAAATAAAAGCACTGGCATAAGATATCATTTCAGCTATAGCTCTTTTCATGTCTTTTTTGTATTATTATGGGGAGGGGGATTTACAAGTTAGTTCCGCGTAACTTCTGATTAATACAAAATCTTATATTTATAAAAAATGTAATATCGAAATTAAAATTAAATTCAAAGATCAAAACATGTAAAAGACAAAACACAACTAGTTACAAATGAAAATGCTTCACCTAGTTAATTTTTCAGCTGCATGAAATATTATAGAAAGTAGAGAGATGTATGATCTTTCTGCTTGTCGCATTCTTAATAGATACCATTCCTTCTCGGCAAGTTTCGTCCATACGTTTATTAAAATGAATATGAAATTATAAAAAAAAAAAAACCCTCATCAAAATTGAGTAGAAAATCAAATCATTGTGATCAAAGTTTAAAAAATTCTAATATTCATTTCCCAAACAATACCCATGAAAAATCTGTCAGCAAATCCCATTATTGTTGAATTCCATGTTTAAGATTTGATTTCCTAAAAGTGGATGGTGCACTGAATCAGCCGTGCAATGCATTGTGCATGCGGTAACTATACAAATTTATGCTGATACAATTTGCTGTTAATACGTTTTTCTTCTTTCTCGCGACCAGAAGGGAGTGTGGTTTAATTCCCATCATCAGATCGGCCTGGACGGGCTAAGCTAGAGTGTCCTTTGGCAAAGCACTTTGGTATACTTACTTTGGCACGGGATACACTTAAACGTGTTTATGTGACGCACAACAACTATCCAAAATCAAATTACATTGTTTCTGTTCTTCTTTTGCAATTCTAGCTGATTGATAAAATCTGCCATTTTCCTTTTCGTATTGATGTAAGCTAAAATAGTCGAATCAGGCATTGTTTGTATTAATTATCAATGGTCAATTGACATGTACAAGACATCTGTAAGAATGTTGACACGAATTACATGATGGAGTACACAAGATTCGTAATTCAGTGTAAAGCACGTTTCCCCAGGAACAGAATTACGAATGGGGACGCTATTACGGGTACAAGTTCACCATTCCAACTTTTCTTGCATGCAAAAAATCGTACAATTATATATTGCATATTAAATTATATCTTCTCGCGATAGTCACTTTCCTGCAAAATGGAGTGAATCTCGTAGATAGGAAACTCCTAAAAATTTATCAATTCAGGAATAGTCTTAAAATTACGAGTTTCAGCTTATGGCACCATCATTGTGTTGATCCTTGCAACACGTTTTTGTTTTAAAACACCGCTTCAATAAAAGTTAACGTGATAGAGTCTCCACTTGCTTTAAGTCGAGTCCAACTGCAAACAACACAGACACTGATGTACCGTCGCATAATCCGCCAACAGATCAGAATATATGTAATTTGGTCTACTAATTACTTGAAAAAGCTGCATGTATCCATATCTGCTGGCACATGATGCGACGGCAGATCTGGGTCAATGCAGTTTTGCTATTGTACTCGACTTATAAACTAGTACATACCGTACCATCTATAATTTGTTTTAGTGTTGATCGAGGATATTCATTAACAAAGGTACCCACAAATGCCATTGTTTTCGTGCCATTATTTCTTATTCACGGCGTTCTTTTCCAATAGCATAATTATTGTATGCCATTCCTTCTTTTATTTGAATATGG
Organism: Megalonaias nervosa; assembly: GCA_016617855.1. Classification (NCBI taxonomy): domain Eukaryota; kingdom Metazoa; phylum Mollusca; class Bivalvia; order Unionida; family Unionidae; genus Megalonaias; species Megalonaias nervosa. The sequence goes on from JAECUM010017673.1 coordinate 26,419, forward strand.
TTTTTCTTGGCTGTCTTTGAAAGATGAATGCTCGTTGTACCTATACGTGTATACTTGATTTGATCAAAGCAAACAGTACTAATTCATTTATATTCAAAAAATCGTATATGTTTTTATGTCATATTCCCGTCAAACTGCTAAAACGATATAATATTTTCGATTTCATCCAGGCATTGTAATCAGCTGTATTCCTTTCAATAGGTCCCGTTTTGTTAACACAAGATAGTCCTCTGATGCCCAGTTCGGAATCATAAAAGCTTTTTTGCCTCTCAAGTTACCAACGAACTGACATGTTTAAACACCGCTTTTTGCAACGCCGCTATTTTATTAATATAGCAGTTTGTCTTAAACGTCAGGTAGAACGTGCTTCTAATAAAATGTTTAATTTTCAAATAAGACTTTAGTTTTCAAATAGTAGATATGTCTTCAACAGGTGTACGTGTCAAGTGCCCATCAGTGACCAGTAGATGAATCCAAATCCATATATTAAGTGGTGGTAACTTGACTTGCATATGTTTGTTATCTTTCCTCTCCTAATGTGAAATATCTCATATTTCTTGGATATACATTAAGTGCTAAGTAAACGACAATTATCGTAATTATTTATCATATTAAAGCAAAAATGCCAAAACTATCGAAAATTTCAGCCCTTATCAGTGGTTGTTCACTTTTTCATGGTAAAAGAAATATCACAACAAATAATCTTAATAATCTTCCTGGTCTTTTCTTTAAATTCAAACTTATATATATATATATATATATATATATATATATATATATATATATATATATATATATATATATATATATATATATATATATATATATATATATATATTCCATAATCCTGGTTTTCAACAAAGCGTCTACATTTCGGAATTGAACGCGTTATTATCGCACGCCATTGGGGTATTTAAAGGTCTGAATATTAGTGAGCTGTTAAACAAAGTTCTGTATTATGGAACAGTATGTCAGTGCATCCTCTCAGAGTACTCCACATAGAGCCTCCACAAGCTTTCTCAGTCTGATAATCCAATTATTAAATATCCATTTTGGATTCGCCTTTTGGTGTGTTGTTCATACAGTTGGAAAGCTAACATTTACAAGAGAAAATTTTAGACATTCCTGCCTCCACGAGTATTCCTACCCATTTATGAAAAAGAGGTGGTGCTAACATGACATCACAGGACAAAAGTCTTCATGGATATTGGCTGTTCTACAATTGGTTGCAGCCTGGAGTACCAATGACCGCGCCATCCGCTGAACACCAGGAGGTGATAAGTATGCCACTGGTTCAACTACCATCATAGTACGGACAAGAATGTAGAATGTCAAGACATTAAGGCCAGCATGGAAACTGGAGGAGCTAACCCACGAGGTGCGAATATATCAATGACACATTCTTGGAATCTGCAATATGCACTGGAAGCATATCGGAGAGAGATCAACAGATGGAGGACACAGATTTCCCTCAGTATGCATGAGGACACGGAAGAGCATGGACTCGGTTTTATGGTACATAAAAACATTGTGAGTGCAGTCAGGGTTGTCAGCCAGTGTCTAACATGATGATTATCATCCACTAGAGGGCATCTCTCTTCAATATCACCATCATAGAGGTTTATTCCCCAACATCTAAACATGATAACTAGAAAGTGAATGAGTTCTACGACCTTCTTCAAACGCTCATTGACCCGACACCCAAGAAGGATATTCTAGTGATTCAAGGAGACTGGATAGACAAGGTAGGAAACGAAGCACAGGCAGACTTGCGAGATCTGTGGTTCATACTGTAATTAACAGACCAGCGAAAGAGGACAAGCTCCTGGACTTCGCAACCAACATCGAACACTCTTGGCCATTACAAACATTCAGGTAGATGGACTTGACACAATTCAGACGGAAAACATCACAAACAGGTTGACTACATCTTGATGAGTAAGCGCTTCCGGTCTAATGTTAATATTGCAAGAACACGTAGCTTCCGAGGAGCTGACAAAGGAAGCGACCATGGCTTGCTGATGATGACTAACAAACTTCATCTGAGGAAGACAAGAAGCCAAGACAAGTAAGGAGTAGGTTTGCACTATAAAAACTTGTAGATCCCTGCTTGACACAAGCATCTGAAACATCAATAGGCAGCAAATTTACACCACTCATAATTCCGGGTGCTGAAGAAATAAACATAGACTACCTGATTAGCACCTTCAACAAGGTAGTAATAGCCGAAGCCAGCGAGATCCCTGGCAAGCATCGTAGGATAATGAAGCCCTGGGTCACAGCAGGTATCCTCGACCTCTGTGATATGAAGAAAACACTGATCAAGAAGTAAGAAGACCATGAAGGAGTACAAGCATACTTGTAGATTAACAACATGATTAAGAAGAGCTTAAAGAAATGGAAGGAAAGCACGATAGGGTACCAGATACAGGATAAAATGACCAAAAAAAAAAATGTTCATACACTGGAAAACCGAACATCTGCATGATGGCTCTAAAATCGTCTGCTCCTCAGTGAATGTTTGATAACAGAATTTAGCTAAAAGTCATTTGGAACTAAAACAAGGCTGCGTGGAATATGTGGCAAAGTTTGGATGCTGTTCTGTTTCTGGAAGTCTGTCACGACGATGGATATTTGCCCCGATGTAGTGTCACGGAGTAGATGGATACCTCGGGTACAGGTACTTGCACGAGTGGTTCGGTAATGTTCCCCAATAGATTTGAGGCATAAACGTGTCCAGTGGTACTAGCAAACTCAGGCACAGGTGACTCGACAACCGAGCCTTTTGTATAAAACACAGTGTGTAAAACTCTCTTGACTAGGCGACGAAATAAAGCGATTTGTTGCCTCTTTTCGTTTTTCCTATCAAAACTTTATTATTTTCTCTTGAGCTGGGTTTAAAAAAGTTTATCCATGTTTAATCACCTGTGACAATTTCATTCAAAAGTGTCTTGTCACTGTTTTCATATTTGGCGAACAGCTATTTGGAGATTTCAACCCGAATATGTTTTTGATCAGCCTTACATAAAAAGTGTCCTGAGTTTCAAATGATTCTTCAATATATTAATACAGCTGACGATTAAACTCACATGATAATAAAAATAACTTCCACTATGTAGCAAGCATCTTCATCAATTGTTTCCTTTGCATCAGAAAATTACCGCTCACCAATCGCAGACTCCCGTTTTCCAGAACATGGGTCATTTTTCATGAATTCGAGACTGTCTCTAAAACAATGAAACTACCGCGAAAGTGTAGGATATAACAGAGGATTACATAAGCAAACTTTGTCAAGATTGGCCCTGATATCATTCGTAGGGTACCGTAATTGCGTTCTACTTTTCCAATATGTTCTTTGCTCATAGAAGAATTGCATTTCTTGTCTAACATTTTACCTCCTTGTCAATTCCGTATGTAAACGTCACACGCATATATCTACAGGTGTCCGTCTTGATGCCAATACAGCTGCAGATCATTTTAAATAATGTCATTTTGTCTATCAATCGGAATTAAATTTATTGACAGGATGAAATAAACAAAAGATTACATGAAAATATTCAGAACTTTTCAAATAGGTCCTCTCCCTATAAACATGCTCTGGGGGAAGATTGAAACGAACGATTGTAAAGTTTGATTCGTAATTTTTCATGCCCTTTAGTTATTGAGAGATAAATGTGAAGAATTTAATCCACGGGTTTTACACGGTCCTGATCCAATAATCTCCTTTCATATTCATAAAAGTTCCTATTTAAATCCTAAATGTAACGTATTTCATACTTTGGCATTGTAACATCGTGCATTACTTTCATATACTAACAGGATTTATTGACCTGCCCACTCGCCCACACATAGCTTAGCACACTGGTAGTAAATTAGTGGCAATCATTTGGATAATATATATATA
>JAECUM010017674.1:0-35967 GCA_016617855.1 Megalonaias nervosa
AATTCCTGAAGATACACATTTACAACCGCCTTCACTCTTGTAAAGGCTTACTTCTGTGAAAGATGATTCGCTAGCAGGACACCAGCTCCTCGACGTCGATTACACTCAAGACAGGTCAGCATCACATTTTCGAGTGTGTGGCCGAGACTACTATTAATTCTATCCACAGTAAATTGTCGTGGATCATTAGGAGAATACTGCCGCAACATTACTGTGTTACAGCAAGCACAGTGATTATTCTGTTGTTGTTTCAGTGTCATGATAAACTTAACATCAAGATCGAAGTCAAGCTTATTTCTTTTTGTCACACCGCTGATAAACAGCCAAATTTTTTTATCGACATTACCCTGGATTTGATTATTATCCATAATGGTGCAGTTATCCAGCACAATTCTCCGTAGCTGCGACATTCTTCTGACTCGAGATACTGCCAGATAATAGGTTCGACCATTCGATACGATCATCAACAGTCCAAATACTGGTATCACTGAGTGTCAGTCCTTGCGATGAATGAATTGTTATTGCATATCCTTAAGTCCAGCATGGTGGCTATGTTAAGGCTTTCTCAACATCAATTGGAACCAAAACAATATCATTTAATACAAGTTTTTGTTTCTTCCTCGACTCTGTCAAGGGTCCATGAATCTCAAATTTAATATTTCGTTTACGTGTATCTGCTGGGCGATAACACAATGGCACAGGTAGATCTGAAAACTTTTCTTTATGTAACAGAAATAATTGTTGCTGAAGTGAATCACAAACTACCTTTCGACCTGCAACTATCAAATCAGCAGGCCTCCTCAAATTCCAAAAATCGTCGTTTGTTGTTTCTGGAATTACCTTACACATTACCCCACATTGAATCTTATCTGGCTACAGTCTGATTAACTTCTTGAACTCCATCAGCGTCGAATCAAGTGCCCGGTGATCATCAAATATCTCCTCATAATAATCTACAAATTCTTTCATCCAGTCATGCGGAGATGAACCGACAGACCATGATCGCCGCACATGATAACAGCAGTATTCCGAGTTAATGACCAATCAAGAAACATTTTTAATACGTTAACGGATACCGTGCATACCTCATCCCAGATAATGATCTTAGGAATATATTTCTCACCCATTCGTTCAGATGTCCACGCATCTCCCTTCCATCGCAAGACATTGTGATAAGTATGAGACTTAACCCCTCTTTCTTCCAACTATCTGGCTAGTCGGTGAGTCGGAATTAGTACAATCATGTCAAGATTCCGAAATAATTCAATCACACGTGTTGTTTTACCAGAACCGCCAGGTCCTGTGAGAAAAACGGTTTTATGTCTGGCCACAGGATCATATACCTATGGTGCTGATGATGGTTGTGACATTCAATTATTTTTTAAATATATCTCCTCAGATCCATAATCAGCAGATTCAGAATAACTGAGTACTTTTTCTCTTTTTATTCTCCATTCGCCCCATGGTGCATCAACGTCGATCTGTAATTCATTTAGCAATCCTTTATTTTTTACTGACATAAAATGAATCTGTGGCGACTCTAACCGCGGTATCAGGAAATCTGTTTATCATCGAAAATAAGTTTATCGAAATATATGCTAACATCGAAGATTTTAAATGAGTAAACTGTGGTGAGTCACCGTCAGTGTAGCTCATAATTGTGCCTAATTTGGTCCCATCTGATAGGTTAACATTATTTCGATTTACAAATATATTTTTCTCTGTTGTATCAGCAGTTATGAAGTCGAGCTCAGCATCGCCGATAATTAGTCTTGCACAATGTAGTTTATGATCATATGATCCTCCTTGTGTAAATTTCCCAATTATTTTTCTGCCAAGATCTGCAAATTTAATTTCATAGCCTCTAATATCGTAATTGACATCGTCAGTCCTGGCATCCTCAGGGGTTTTTGGTAGCCAGACTTGTTTTCATGGACGATACGATATTATTCGTTCACTCACAGTTAACGATATCAATATCTTTGCATCAAGCAAAGCATATATCGTAATAAAACTATTGGAGTCCAACCACGTTTATTATAATGACAACCAAACCAAACAGCGACAACCGGATGAAGGTTTTCTGATTCTGCAAACTCGAATAACTCAATACATGCAAATCCAGTTAAGTTGAAATCTGGCAAGGGTCCATTTATAGCAACTCGAGTCATCTCGTGTGTTGAATGTCCAAATCTTTAAAAATACTCAGAACACTCTCCCATTCCGAGAAAACTTCCAGGATAACATGCAACCATATCAACTGAGATAACATCCTTATAATTGTATTTAGTATTCGACACAACTGCGTTGTATATCTTCAAGAAATTCCAACCGTGTTGGCCTCCATAAAATTTCCTCCTGAGCAAAGTGAGCAGCAACTTAAGGAACGGTGAAGCATTTACTGAATAATCGCTTAATATCACCAGTATATTTCGTTTATATCAACGCAATCTTCATCATCTTTGAATTAAGAGATTCAGAACGATAAAGATCGCCATGAGGCCGCACAAATTGATCATAATAGTTATACTCGGAACTTTGAAACAACCACACGGATACCGGGTCGCTCTTACTGATATTTTTGATAAAATCGAACATATCACGGTCATAAAATTTAACAGTTCGAGTTCGTGGAAATGTTACGTCTGGCGTCCACGCGTGAGCGTTATGATCAACGATCTCTACTGAAGTTCTATCGAAGCTCCATTTGATTTATATTTTGATTCGTACAAAATCTCGCCGGTTAGTGTCTTCACCCTTATCGGAAATCTTAATTTCTTTTCCAACTCAGCAACGTCTCTGATCGTAACTCCATTTTCTTTAACACGCTCGGCCCATTCATTTACTTTTTTACATCTCAGATCTGTTAGACCATGTATTGCGTTTGTGAAATGTTCTATAACTCTTTCAGCAACACATCTCAGACGATCGTTAGCGATCGAAATTTTCATTGGTCCAAGATCATCAACTTTAGGCTTATCATTCAGCGGATATATTGCATAAACAACTGCCGTCACAGGGTATGCTCGCTCATAATATGGTTTGTCGATACCCGTCAGTATTCCTGGTTGGGAAGTTTAATTTAACGTGCCAAAATCCCCAGCGCGGTGTGATTTTCGAACAGGGTCATGTTTGTCAAGGATAATCCAGGTTACGTCGGCGGCGTCTGATAGGGGTAGAGTAACGATAAATTTTAACCTAAAATGGCATCTTTGTTCGTCTAGATAATTAATGATTGTCCTTGCTCGCTGGTCATTCATTGTAGCTTCAATCTGGGGTTTATCGTCTTGCCTAATTCTGAATGTTGACCACATATGAGCAGCACCATCATTACGAAACTCTCTCTCTCTTGGCTTCGCGGATACGATTGATTAAAGTCTTATTCGTCAAATCAACATCAACCAGAGCTCGCCTTGGTAAGTCAGGTGTTATTCTGTCAAGATCGAATCTAGCTTGAGAGGGCTTGATCGCAGATAATCTTGTAAATTCTTCCATCATATAATTAAGGCAAACATATATTTAAATTAAACTTCAGTTTATAATATACAATGATTCAAGCCAAGAAAAGTTGCAAGTGGTTGATGATTGGATCTACAACTCCTTCTAATAAGTCTTGTGTAATGGATTTCTGTGCATACCACCTGCAGAGTATGCGACGAGAGAGTCCAGGACCAAAGTCGTCATTGAAATGTAACAAGGGAGTCGGGGGGGGGGGACGCAGTTGTGTGTAGACTATGGAGGTAGAAAATACAGAGCTTTGAAACGGTATTATGATTAAAAAAAAATGATGATAATGAATCTCTTAAAAAAAAGCGCTGGAGACTATCTCGATAGATTTTCACGCTAGCATCATCCCATATATAGTTTTTCTAGTAATAAAAAAATAATTTAGACGAGAAATATATACTATATAAATGGAGCAAGGAAATAACGGCGATGAATTTATAACGCATCCCATCATCAAGAATTATGAGGCGTCGCGTGCTGGTATAATCAGAAACTGTCGATTAAACAGACTGGTCGATTCGGTTGATAATGCTGTTATCTCAGATTCATTGTTTGGGAAAAGGATATCTCTATCACAAATTTATTTATGAGTGTTATAATAGTTTGATAGAAGATAGTTTTGTGATTAATCATATTAACGGCAAAAAACTTGATTATTCTTTGAATAATCTTTAGAGTCAGAATTGTGAACGGGGGAATACTGGAAATAATAATAAACGCCCAAGACCAGTTAAATCTGTAAATTTACAGACAGGAGAAGAAATAGAATTTCAATTGATATATGCAGCTGCCAAACATTTCGATATTTACCGGGCTTTGGTACAACGTGTCGCAGTATCTCCCTCTGGAAAACACACTACGAACTTGTTAATCGGAGTGGGTGAAGGCGTTAACACTGGGCCGATCTGCCTAAAGATTAAACAGTACCAATCCAATAGCCTCGCTTGTATCCGTGTTATAAGGCAGTGTTATCAACTGCGTAATATTCTATGATGGCCTCCACTGTAGAGGGGATCACAATGTATTTCCACAGTATTCTTAAAAAAACGTTATCTTTGTCCCCCTGGTGTGTTACACCAGGACTCTGTTGAGGAACAGGAGGGCAACGTGGCAAGCTTTAGGCGGTCCCCCTGACTATTGTCAGGGACAAGGAATATGCCACGCCCCCAAATGCTATTTTTTGCATTTCCAGGTATTGGTAACTTCATAATAATTTTTAAAACATATGATTCTAATAAGGCTCCGTAGTCGAGCGGTTAAAGATGCGGATTTTCACTCTCAACGTGAGGAAATTAGTGTTCCAATCCCGTGACTGACAAATTTGTCGACGGTTGCAATAAATCGCATTTAATAATTGGGGGCTTCAGCCCAAAAAGAGAAAAAATAATGATAACTTAAAATTTGCGTACACCTCCCCACCATGTTAAACAATGTGGTGGATGCTGATTTTGCATTCCGCGGGGTTTGATTTCGAGAGGATGTGTACACAAAATTTAAAGATATCAGCATAAATCTGTTGACGGAAAAATTATCCATGACTGTTGTCAGGGGGACAACCTTCTGATTTCTAAAATTTCGTTATCACGAGGTGGAAAACAGGAGCCCCCCACCTCGTGGTAAAAATAGACGGTAAGAGTGATGAACCCCTCCACAAGTGGTGGTAGACAGAAATACACAGCTTCATTGAAGAGTACCCTATAAAAGGACAACGAAGAACTGTCAGCCAAAAAGAAAATAGCCTCACTGAAGGGTACCCAATGAAGGGACCCCATGGAACGGCAAATAAACTGGCAAAATAAGAATGGACCCGATGTAACGGCAAAAATAAAACTGGCAGAAAGAATAAGCCTCATTGACGGGTGCCCCATGAAGGGACCCCATGGAACGGCAAATTGCTCAGCTCTTACTGTCTATTTTTGCTACTTAAAATAACATGTAATTGAAGTAATATTTTTATTATATAATGAATCACGAAAATATTAATGCAATTATCTCTGCAATTAAAAAATTACATTATCCAACCTTGGGAATACAACTTTCTGATCAACTTGATCGTGAAAAAAATTACAAATGATTTTGAAATATTACAAGAACGAAAATCTGAAGGAAGATACACACTAGCAGCCGAATACAGGTTTATTAAATTACTCGAACAGGCAATGAAATAATCGCTAGCTTATATATGTAATGATACAAACATCCGGCAATTCGTTCTACTCGCACATGCGACTGAGAAAATTAGATCAGAGTTGTCTCAAGAATATGAAACAAAAAAGACTGAGTGCGCGTGTAAGACAGCTGAAAAAAAATTAAATATGATTGTAAACAATCGAATTGTGAAAATGAAAGTTGTGACACCGAATATAGCAGTATATAACATTCCTACATCAGTACAGTAACATGTAACATTCTTATATCAGAATAGTAGTATGTAACCTTCTTATATCAGAATAGTAGTATGTAACATTCTTATATCAGAATAGTATTATATAACATTCCTACATCAGTATAGTAGTATGTAACATTCCTACATCATTATAGTACTATGTAACAATTCTTGATTATTGTCTCCCTGACTATTGTCCCTGACTATTGTCGGCGGCGTCTATAGTATTTTTTCTTACTCCTTTACTCTGTTGAGGCACACTAGTCTCCCTGACTATTGTCAGGATCTCACAAACAAACTTATCATCAAAGATTCATCTCTTAAATCAAGAAGGTGCCCATACTGGTCAGTAAGTCTGAAATGTATCCGTGACAATAGTGGATTATGACATCTCAGATAAACCGGATTAACAGGTACTGACACAATTAAATATCCAGGTGGAACTTCAGGAGTAAATGAGTATAGGATATATCCTTGCTGTGCCTGCCTGGGTCTTTCAAGATCTACTTGATAGCTGCTATCGATCGCATCACACACCAGATTGACTGCTATCGTTGATGCGATATTGACAACACCTGGTGATACATGATGACCACCACCATCTGGATCATTATCATGTTTGAGAATACTCAGAGGACGAGATATTTTTCTCCATGATTCTAGTATCTTTGGAAAATATTCATTAATGATATCATTGACGGTTTTTGTCAACTCATCGGGGTTGAATCCTGGTAATATGAATGTTGGTAATTCTGTTTCTGTAATCGCATAGTGTCTGAGAAACAGCTACTTAATTGATGTCAAATAAGGACATGAACTCTCGGCGAAGCTATTACCAGCTGCAATCACTGTTTCAACAATAATCCGATTGACAAACTTGAGGTCAGATACAACCTGGTTTAGATGCTGTACCATTACAATGATTTGTTGCTTTACATCGTCGTTGAGATATTCTTGTATGTAACTGGAAAACAACTGTTACAGTTTGCTGCTTACTTGCTGGCGTTTAGGCTTAATGACATTAGGAAATGGGTTAATATAATTTCGTCGATACGCGGCTTTCTATTATCATCATAGGAATATATAGCTTTTAATAATATAGGAAGTCTCGTACTATCCGTCGCAGTAAAATCTGCCCTCGCAACATCCACTGGCTTGGAGTCACTTGGGTCAACAATAATGCTGGCTCTTTCAATACTCTGGAAGGTTTAAGAATATTTGCTTATTTGATGAATAATCAGATCGTTAAGTGAGCGGTGGCGATGGAGGTGCTGGTGGTGGCACTTCTGGGCATTCTAACACCGTTCGAATCGACGACTGATATTTATCGACGGCATAATCTGGTGTCAATATTTCTAATGCGGCTGATAACGTTGGCCCATGAACAGTGATAGCGATCTTGGATTCTTTTCCTGTGACAGATTTGATTCTGTGCTGGAACTCATTGTTAATCTGTTCAATTTAATAACTGTCCGTAGGTTTGCCCACAACATTCCAGTCTGGTGTTCCATCAGACTTATTTTTATACGCAAATGCCAACGAATTATTTGCTTGCCACCCACCGAATGACTTTGCTCTAATATTTGGCCAGCTGTAATATACTTGCAATTGTGCTAGAGCTATTTCCTTGGCCGGAATTGCCGTTGGAATGCTAACATCAAACTCAGGCTTGGTTGAGCTCGCTGATATCATCGTGGTTGTTGGTGGTGGTGTATTAGCGACGATTTGTTCTAGCAGTCGCAGTGATTGATCTTGTGACATTATTTAAGTCAGGGATCTAAATGCCTGTCTTTGTCGGAGTTGGCGGCGTCTCTAATCCTTGACAGTCAAGGGGTTGGCTTCCAGTTGCTTCATAGTAAACCTTAATCATTTCTGTGAATTCATGATCTGATATTATTTCATCATTGAGCCCTGATGATATCAGCGATGATAATTTGGCACGTGCTTGTGTTGCCGCTGATAGCAATGTTGTATATTCGTATAATTTATCAGCCGCGCACGTGGATATCTTTTTCTGCGATGATGTTAAGAATACCAGCAACACCGGTTATAACTGCAACACCAATTCCTATTGCTGGTGCTATTATGTATGTGGGTCATAATGCTCCGATTATAGTTACTATTTCAGCGACTACGGCGGATGCAGAGTATACAATTATGTCAATAACAGCGATACGTCTGCGGGTTTATTTTTGTTTTACTGTATACGCATCAATGATATTTTTCAGTCGGGTATGCCACAAACATGAGTGTTAGAATTGATTCCTCCGAGTTTTTAATTTCACCGTTTTTAGGAAACACCATTAAGTTATCTTCGGTCGCACCTGTAACCCGCAGAATAATATATGTCAACGGGTATTACTTGTCTTTAATCGTCCTGCTGATCCTGAAAATCAACAACTTCATTTTGGTCCACATCTGCGAGATGCAAAAGATTAGCGAGCTCATCCTTGATCTCATTAAGGGTTGTATATTTGGATAAGTCACCTTGTGGCTTGCCTTTAGCAGATCTTCCATAAATATCTACCATTGTATATTACACTAAGACCTGTTTAAAATGTTGGACGATGTTGTCTGGTGGTATACTCGTGCACTACTTTATGAGGTGGTACACCTGACGATGTTAGGGACCTTGACACAGCGTCGAGCACAGCGAGTACTTCACGACCACATATTGGCGGATCAGTTATTGTCTGTGTTGGTAATGTTGAATACCAGATCGGAGTGCTTTGAAGTCCTCTGACATACCTTAAAAATTCTTTTGGTGGTGCCAACCCATACAAATCAAAATAAACATCTTCACTGGGTCAACTGCATATGCAACCCAATGAGTATCTGGACCAGAACGTCCATCAAGAGTAATGATACCGGTTTCAACACGGTTTGGTTGTATTGGTAATTGATCACGCATAAAAGCACCTCTGAAGTTTTTTATGTTTAATTTCTTAGCAGCATCAAGTAAATCAAAATTGGACATGGGAAGCTCAAAACGTTTTGCGTCTAGCGAAGTGTCCCGGGTCCCGGGTCCCGGGCAGTCTCAGACCTGAGCCGCTCGCGACTCAACTGTACCATGAATGAGGGGTTCCTGGAAGTCTTAGACCCCGCCCTTTTTTAAAAAGTCTTTAGTCTGTGACCTGTTGCTATATTTAATGCCATCCCAGTGGCAGTTACAAAAGCACCAAGTGTAGCTGCTTTTGCAACAGCTGGGGCTGCAGAGGCTATCAACGATGGTATAGCTGCAAGAAGTGGAAATATACCACCCGTCTTAGCAATGTCATTAAAGGCACCCGCAGAAAGATCAAGTCTAACACCGGTCGCTATTAGTTTGGCGTCATTGAAGTGCTTGAGTTGACGTTCTGTCAGGGATAGTTTATTTGGACCATGCAACACTGCTGATTTCAGTAATATTTTTATTCCAGAATTCTTTTTTAATGCTGATTGTAGCATTTCAATCTGACCAGGAGTCAGAGTAACATTAACATGATGATATGACATTATAATATCATGGGTGATTTAATTACTGATCGTGCAATCGATTGCATGTTTTCCACTGGGGCATCAATGACTCTCATTCGTCCACCAACACCTTCAAGCAGCATTGTTTTGTCTGAGAGTATAACGGCGACTGCTCTATAATTAGCGACAGCTCCTCTTGCCACACGAGCTTGAAAGTGTATATCAACCACAGATTGTCTAAGTAAATCCATGTGTTCCAGCGAAAAGTAATACATCGGATACAGCGTTGTAAAATCTAGTTGTGATATTTGTAGACCATAATCAACATTTTGATCACGTCCCATGAATGTCATCAAGCGATGATATGCACGTGCAACATGATTGTTATCAAACTTCAGTATTATGTCCTCAGCTGGTTCTTGATGTCCATTTATTCTCAGTGAAACTTCAGTAACACCAAGTTTGTCAAATATCATTGTGCTGTGTAATTGTGAGTTTACTCTAGCAATGTCTTGGAAAGCAATGAATATATGTCGCGATGTAGAGACACAATGCTGTGATGCTATCTGCCATGTGAATAAACCATTAATTGCACTTTGAACATTATCTGTGGTAATCATCAACCATGATAATGTTGATTTACCACCTGAGTCCATAAAAGAGAGCAGCTGTTGTTCTTCGGTCAATGACGGTATCATTGTTGGTATCCACAATGAAGTTTTGTCAGTATTACTTTACCTGCATCACCGATAGGGCGCCAGATTGCACCATCGTCGGTAGCCTTTCGAATAACTGTATGCTTGGCTCCAAAAATAACTTTACAGACATTCCTGCAAAATCCAAAGATATGTGACAGTGGAATTGCACATAAAAATCTTCTACTTCCATCATTCAGCATTAACCGACGTGCTGCGAATCCTAAGTTGAATTCTGGCTTAGCACCATGAAACCACCGGCCACACATCAGCGTCAGCGTTGTGGGCGAAATTTCTTGGTTGTCTTATATTATATTGTCTGTTGTCAGGGTGGTCAGAAGTATCCTTTACAAACATCACTGACGGACCAGCTGATCTTGAATAATCATCGGAATATCTTGCTAGACCTGATATCGTCGTGGTAACGTCGATATTTTCCAGGCATGATTCAATACTTCTTCCGTCGATGCTATACGTGGCACTGTTGAACAACGCCATGATGCCATTATTAACAAAACCAACTCTTACATCAGCTCCATATTCAATATCATCTGTTTTAGCATTTCACCTTCTACTTTAATAAATGCTTCAGCGGGTAAGAAATATCTGCTTGTATCCTGAACTTGCAGCTCAGTTCTTCCACGCTGATTTGGCTCTCGTGCATCATACGAATAATATTGATAATCACATACCGATTCATCTTTGAGGACCGGCGCATCCATGTCAAATGCGGGATCGATGCACGCTTGAACATTATATTACTTGCTATCGTCTAACACGAAGACCACTTCCTGCTATTAGACTAGCACTTATATTTTTTTCTTTTTCTGATTCTACCTGTGGCAAGGGTACACCAGCCAACTCGGCTAGTCTTTGATTTGCAGCTTGATTTATTATTTTACTAACATTTGCTGGCATAACTTCGGTGCTGGGCAATCTTACTGGCTGAGGTTTTCGTCGTATTAATCGTGTGAGTCTATCCTTGATTGCTGAGAATGCTTTACTAGCAACATCATCAACAGCACCAATACCTTTATCACGAACAACGTCAATAGCTTTAATTCCCAGTTGCTTTGAACAACATCACATAGTCCATCTCCGTAGATCGCTTAATATGTTGGCAATCGTGAATTTATCGCCCTGACCATTACAGGTCTACGTTGAGCATTATGTATGATCATATTATTTTCTTGTCACTGATCTAATTACATCAATCACTGCAGTAATCATCAACGATTTCATCAATAAGGGGCCAATAAACATTAATGTCCATGATACCGCCTGTGAATAATCTCTGACAAATATCAGCTGCGTCATTAATGATTTCTGGGAAATTATTACCGGCTCCGTCTTCTGCCAATCAGAATTTCTAGTCTATCAACATCGGCAAGGATGTTATTGGGACAAAGTTTATCAAGGCCACATTCCTTGGTACTTTTGTACCAAGAGTAACCCAATCGCTAGCGTTGGACAGACCACTTCCATTTGTTTCGTCTGATTTTTTCTCACTTGTTAAGATTGATTTCTTTTGTTATCTCTTTTAAGTTGCAACTTCATTTCTTCTTCTTTTCGTTTCCTTTCCTCTTTAGTTTTTAAGTTGCAACTTCATTTCTTCTTCTTTTCGTTTCCTTTCTTGTTTTACTTTTTCAATATACTCATCTACTGCCTGTTTAATAATATTAAAATTATTGACATCTTCCTCAGATCTGATCTGCGGAGTATCAGTGGCAATGCAATATACATCCTTAACCGTATCGGCAGATTTCAGAGTTTTAACATATTCGGGTTTTACATATCTATCTCTATCACTAAATCCAAACACGGCAATATTAATTAATTGGCTTGGGGTCTTGATAGCGGCAATACCTTCCGGCGTAAATTTATTTATAATGTTGGTTCTAACTTTTGGCAGAGGTTGTGGCTCATCTTCAAGTTGTGGTTGAGGGGGTTGCAAGGGTGGTGGTCGAGTTGCTTGAAGACGGCCAACAATATCAACAATTTTCTTGGTTGGTTCTACAATTGGTTTAAATAACTGTTCTGCACCTTCTGTACATTCCACCTGAGACTCCTGACGCGCTTGTAGTTGTTGCTTGACAGAATCACGGACGGGGAGATATTTTTTAATTGCCTGTAGTCGCTGTCGAGCTAGCTTAGCTGTGCGAGATTCCATGGTTAGCGTTATTTAAGGATTTATTTACGCCACCTAACCACATTGCTACAAGGGTGACTACCAACAGTGAATGTCCCGGGTCGGTAAATGAGGAAGCAAAAAATTTGAAAATACACGCGTCTAAAGACAAAATAACAAAAATGCGCTAACCCTGTAGAGGCCTCGGTTTAGTGCAACCCGGTTAGAGGTCTCGGTTTAGCGTTAATGACGCTTGTGCGTCATTTTCGTAGGAGGGTTTATTTTCACGAATGGACTTTTCTAAAAAATTGTCGGATTCACCCTCCCTGCTGCTTGGAGCAAGGCCAAGCTGTCTACTCTATAACCCATATTACCCTAACCAATCATACACCAAAATAATTGGGAATTAAAGGTTCTTTGAACAGTACTTACGATATACAAGGTCTTTTTTAAATAGCAGTATGACCAGTGAGGAATCCCGGTGAAATTCGTTTTCTTTAAAATTCTAACCCAATGCAAACTACGAAACTGTAGAGTGCCCCCATGTTGTTTTTTTATATAATCATATTTACTAGGAAAATTATTTATTCATGCAATAACATCTGGGCAGAAATCATTTATATTGTTATATTCAGATTTTGATTTGCATGAAATTATTTTTGTCTGGAAATGAAATGTGCTTTATAATATGTTTAGAAAGAGACATTAACATGGAATTATAGTGAATTCAAACAAGGATTATTTTATAGTGATGAAACAAAAGACTGGTGGAACATCTCCACATCACAGGCACATCAACACTTTCAGTAGTGGAAATTATTTGGAATACAGTTATGTATATTTAATTTGCTTTGTTTGTTTGTTAGTTTTATTTTAATTTTTTTAATTTCATTACATGCTATTGTAATGTAACATTGTATGTTGGACTTGACCTTGTCCAAAATTTAGTTCATTTCTGTTTGACCCTAATTGACTTTTTTAATTTTATTCTGTGTAAACAACTAATATATAGCTAAAGTATTCTCTATGTGTATAGGAATAAAATCAGTATTATTATTATTAATAAAAGTAAATATGTTTATTTGGGTCTATGTCTAGGTTTTGGAATTTCCTTAAATATCAGGATCATTCTAGAAGATTATTTTCCATTAGTTAATGGGTTTTCTTTGTAGAAAATGCTAATTGTGACCTGAGGTCATGTAGAGAACTATACAGTCTTGTAACTGAGAGGATTTTTTTTCAGTTGTGTTAGCTCTTTTAAGTTATATTATATGTTGTGTCTAGTATTTCATTTTTGGGCTGGAAATTTCATTCCTTCAAATGATTGAATTCAGGTGATTATTTTCTCTGGAAATACCAAAAGTGTTCTGATAAAATTCTTGGATAGAGACATTCACTGGAATTTATTCTGAATTCAGACCATGAATTGTACTACTGTGATTCAACAAAAGACTGTTGACACATCAACACTCAATAAACTACCAGAGACACATCATCGGGTTCAGTTTTTGGATTTATTCTGAACTTCTACTGAATTTTATTTAAGACTTTAAATTACTAGGACTTGTGTCTGTAATTCTTGGATTATTTTGGGATTTAATTTGCAATTTGCAGTTCTTTTTTTTATCATTTTCTCTTTGTGTTCTAGGGAAAAAAAATTATTTGTTGAATTTTAAAAAGCTTGTTGCTTTTCTCTCTTTTCTGTTACTTATTTTAGGAGCAGAGACTCGTAACAATACCACTAAAGTATATTCAGAACTTTATTCATTTGGACTTGTGTTAGAAATTCTAGGATTAGTCGGTATTCAGTTCGCAATACCATAAGTTATATTCACATTTTCACTTTGTATTCTAGTTGCAGTTTCAAACAGTCAACTCACGGGGAAAACTCTAGGTGTTATGACATAATAACCGTTCGAAAATTATATATATATATATATATATATATATATATATATATATATATATATATATATATATATATATATATATATATATATATATATATATATATATATATATATATATATATAGATAGATAGATAGATAGATAGATAGATAGGATAGATAGATAGATAGATAGATATACGAATGTTAAATACGAACTGGAATAATAGTTAAATCTTATGTAGAATGCACTCTTCGAATATGCTACAGATATACAGAATTGTATGTATGTTTGGATGGATGGATGCATGTACGTATATACGTATGTATGTATGTATATATGTATGTATGCATGCATGTGTCAAAGAGCAAATGAAGTAAATGTGTTCAAACAAATACGCGAGTGTTGTGCTTTATAAAGGGACAAATAAACTAGCTTCATATTTTAAATAAAATTCCAAGGAGATAAACAAAGGAAAAATATGTAATTTTGTTCTTAGTTCAAGCCTATTTCTTTATTTGCAAATTATGAATTTGAAACTAATTATATAACTTTTGATAATGTTACAGATTTTTTCATAGAATATATTTTGTCTTCAGAGAGTGTTATAGAGGGCATAACACAAGATTCTTTCTCTTTATTTGGTGGACCAGATTTTCTAATAGCACCACGTATCTGTTTTAAGGGAAATTACAGAGTCCTCCACCCCCACCACCCATTGCATTATCAGGTAAAGTTTGTACATTACTGGGAAAGAACGTACGTCGTTATATAATCTGTTCGAGTTAGACTGCATTATCTGTCAAGGAAATGATGTCAGTTAATTTTACATTACCAGCTAAGTCTGTCACATTATAGTAATGTGCATGTCATTGTATATTGATTAAATCCAGTTACCTAATATAACGGATGCAGAGACTGTTCGAGGGTTGAATGACAACCCACTCCTCAGCAAAAATACCTTTAAGTGAAAAGCTAAGAGTTGTCCATTTTAAACAAAACGAGTAATCTCTTCTCAAAACCCACACTGAAAAATCCTGAATCCGCTCGGAGTTGCTATAAAAAAAGTGGTTCATCATACTTTTGTCCTTCTCTAGTAGTTTTATGTAGTTTCTGCTTTACCTTAACTTTATCATGTATTATTACAGCAAAGTCAGACATTGTAAAGAAGCTGTACGAATTTTATATATGTGATGCATGCCTGAAATAAATCTTCTGGTAATTTTGTAAAAAATCTGTTCTGGCTTTTAAGATAAATCTGTCGCATAAACAAATTAAAACCATCATCGTGCAGCATCAAAATGTTTCTTATTATACAGTAGTTGTTTTATGTTTATACAAGCAAACGGAAAAACTCTTGTCCGTAATTATAATGCATACTTTAAATATATGGCCTTCTCATTTCTTAGATGTAAAACGTGATTAACTAATACTGAAAAAGAAGAAGAATAAGTGGATGAAGAATGACTACCAGACTGCAGCATAATGTCCATCTTTCCGGAGAAAGAACCTGCATGGAATGGGGAAAGGGCACTCTGGCAATCATTTCTGTCAAATCTGATCCCAACTGGCAAAGTTGTTTTGTCAGAGGTCGAACAAATATCTTAGGAAGACTTATCTCAGTCCTCATATAAATTTGGTACCAAGAAACTAAACTTCTTGCAAATAGTTGTTCTGATAAATGGTTCATTATTTGCAAATACCTACATACAGCAGATATATATCGAAAATGAGACATTATTGTGGTTATAAAGATAGGGACAAAAAACTAGGCACTGTATCACGGGTAATTTGTAACATAAAATAGCAAGTATAACGGCGGAAGACAGTAAAATAAAATTGTCTTTAACAAAATATACCCCTAAAACATATTTAGCCTGAAAAAGATTTCCCGACACTAACAAGTTAGGGAGAACTTATCAATACATAGTTGTATGCACAATAGCCTTATCCTAAGCACGTTTGTAACGCCAGTTCAGACAGAAATTATCAAAGCCATATACATAGTAGTAATTGTCTTGCATTCAAACTGACAGACAGAAAGAAGGAAAGACTCACTAATTGGCAGACTGACAGGTGGACATTGCAAGTGTTTTACTCCTGGGCATTCTTATCAAACACTTTCTGCAGGCGTTAACAATAATAAAAACAGCAAAAAGTAAATTTATCAGGCTCTCTAGATTGATATCGATACTGTCTGGATTTGAGATAAAGGGAGGTAAATCGTAAATGTTATATCTATCACTGCAAATATTCTGAGAAACTAAACTATTTTCTAGATTGTTTGTGTAATCAGAGTGTCATGTTTCTAAGCCCCAGCTACAAAGTCATGTATAAGCTATAATATTACTGCGGCGTTGTGTTTGATGTCTAAAGATCGCCGCGGGCTAGTGTTAATATTTTACGCAAGGTTACATGACCAGCCGTAGACCCAGAATCTTGAATCGGCACAGGCAATAGAACGCACCATCTAATCAAAGGCTTGTAGTTATCACACCAAGATTAATCCTAAGATCATAGGGAAGCCAGCGGGGTGAGCGGGGCGTGTTATCATCTGTCCCCACGTTCACAAACAGCGATATGGACATTGTCCGCTAAGTTTGATTGGATCGGTCCACAGCGATGTCCAATCAAAACTTGAAATAGAGGGCGTGATTACAGTTCGACGCGAATTATACCTTACAACTTGTAAATGAAAAGTTAGTTTCGCCTAGACAGATTGATAAGCAATAGGGTTACTCCGACAGAAGCCACTCGTAATTTGACGGTAAAACTTAGAGGTAGATTCTAAGGAAAGACAGCTTCGAAAAGGTCAGTAAGTTATTTGCTCGATTTTTGCAGAATATTACAGCATCATAATTGTAATTATTTGTAGCATGTATGCTTAATTACTAGCATTGTTTAGTATGTATAATTATCTTTGTAGTGTTTCTTTTACATGCGTATTTGAGAAATGGGCTTGAGCCTTACGTAGAGAATTATGTAGATTGTTAGCTTGTGGTCAGAATTAATTTTGTAATTCGCTATTAGGTTACTTAGTAGTAAACCAGTGCATTTATTAATGCGTTATGTTAGAATTTACACATGCTTGAATTGTGAGTTTGGAAAATGGTGGAAGTGTGTAAGATTAGTTACTCTGGACGTATGCGTATATCAGACCATAAGATATTTAAATATTTGCGTACTTTGTACGAGTGTAAGGTAAAGATATGCGTCTAATTATTGTGATATTGTTTAGTATAACGGGATTAGGAATATGTACTGATGTGATGCAATTTATTGATGCATGTATAAGAAGTAATTGATACCGTGCTGTATTATGACATTTTTTTTCCCATACAAGAACGTATGGGTATCTCAATGTGAATGAATGTGTGACCAAAGAAATTTAATAGCCGTTATCTGATGATAGGCTGTGTGTAGTGTGAGATGAGGGGGCTAAGGAAAGATATTGTACCATCCTTGTGTTTTCACAGGAAGCTTTTTAGGGGACAGAACTTCCGGTTCAATTGAGTCCCGAATCTCCAAGAGGTGGAGACGGAATTGAGACTAGCCGAACAGTCGAAGTCGACAGAAAAAAGTCGGTGGAGAGAAGGTGGAGAGAAAGTGGAGGAGGAGGTAAAGGAGTCTGGAGGAGAAAGCAGAGGAGGAGGAGAAGGAGTATAGAGAAGTCGAGGAGGAGGATTAGGAATTTGGAGAACGTCGGGGAGGAAAAGGAGAAGGAATTTGGAGAAAGTTGAGGAGGAAGAGGAGAAGGAATTGGGAGAAACAGGAGAGAGAAGAATACCACAAATGAGTAGAATACAAGGACAGGTGGAAATCGATCTCACACTGCTAATCAAGTGATACAGTAGGCTATTAAAGGGTCGAGCGGAAGGAGTGTAATTGGAAATTTGAAGCATTTGATTATAGAATTGTTATTAAATTCTTATTCATTGAATTTCAACCTTCTGTATATTTAACCATTTAACCGTTGGCATTGCTGACGGGAGGCTCGGAGCTTTACATGTCTTTCACTAATTTAACTTCCAACCCAAAATCGAACCTGTGTGGGACTTCTACAATAGTTTAAATAAAATATTGGGAGCACCCCACCCCAACCATAACAATCCCCCACACAGAGAATCCACCCATATTTGTTCGAGTACTGTGAAATGTACTTATACGCTGACCGGTGTTTACCTGTCCTCTATGCAGATAACTGAAATACTCAGAAACTATCTCTCTTCTTTCAGCCAGAGAGACCTTAATCTTTGACCCACCCCACCCCCCCGGGACAGATTTCTTCCTTACACTAAATGCAAGCCATTCACAATGTATGTCCCACGTCTGTGATGTGGAGCTAATTTTATTATGAAGACATTTTTTCTCCTTCAGTTAGTGATCTTGACCGTTCACGTTTGACCCCTCGGTGGGACTCTTTTATACCCAAGTGCAAGTCATTCACAAAGTTTGGGTGATGTCGTCATGTAGTACTTGAGGTATTGTGTGGAAACCATTTTTTTTTCGGTCAGTCAGACCTTGACCTTCGACCTTATGAGCTTAAAATCAACAGTTCTTCCTTACCACAAGAGGAAGCCTTACACAAAGTGTGGTAACTGTCGATGGAGGAAATCTCAAGTTATTGTACGGAAACCATTTTTCTTCGCTCAGTCACAGTGATTTTGTCTTGTATCATTTAACCCTGGTATCGACATGTCCTTCTTATCCGAAGTGCATGTTATCCACAACGTTTGGAAACTGTAAAACTCGAGTCATGAAACAGGAAACGGTTTTCCTTGTTTCAGTTACAATGACCTTTGTTCTTTGAAGACGTTTTGAGCTTGAAATCGATATGGTTCTTTCTGTCTCCAAGTGTAAACCGTCCATAAAGTTATGTAACTGTAAAAAGTGGGCAGCTAAAGTTATGGCGTGGAATCCACACTGGTAACAGTCAGACGGAGATACGGTGAATATGATACTTATGGCAGGAGTTAAAACATTCGCCATCAAATACAACTATAACGGGCGTATAAATATATAAACAACAGTAAAATAGTTATAATAAATGTCTGGAGTAAAACATTATCATGAAGCTTTTTTAAGCAAGAGGCGCAACTGAGTCTGAGATCGCTTGCTTGGTTGACATCTGCCCAAATGACATTATCAGATAATATGGCTAAGACGTCACGTTCCGTCATGGGAATTGTTTATGACTATTTTTGTTCGATAAGGTAATGAAGGCGGCATTCATTTAGTAGTAAAATCACCAATTAAAGAAGAAGGTAGACTTTGTTTTTGCTATCAATGTGAAGACAGTTTAATTTCAGCTATATGCAAATAATTCTTTTATAAGCTTGGTGCAGGCAAAGTTGTTTGCTCTACATCTCTCACAATGTGTATAAAGATAACACACACTTGCACGTCTTTCACCAGCCTGGATTGACATTTAATGTAATTACTATTAGGGAAACCATATATTGAGAAACATCTGATGAAAAAGATCTTTCTGCGTACAAGAGAACTGTGTCTGAAATAGCATAAGGTACGCTAACTTTGCTTTTCTTAGAATTACAGAACCGAACTTGTGCCATATACATCACTATTTATTGAAAGTGTACTTAAGTTCAGGAAGTAAATGTAACCATGCAGCGATAGCATTTATCTGTGCAATGCACATTGGCTGTAATGTCTGTTTACTCTCAAACCCATATACATCACTATTTATTGAAAGTGTACTTAAGTTCAGGAAGTAAATGTAACCATGCAGCGATAGCATTTATCTGTGCAATGCACATTGGCTGTAATGTCTGTTTACTCTCAAACACAAATCAGCCAACATGATTCAGATATCATTTTTTTTTAAAAGAAAAGTTTGATAAAATCTGCCTATGGATATACACATTTTAATAACAAAGAATACCAGCGGAAGCAATCAGGGGAATATGTTTTCTTCAAATATTGAACAATGTGCTCAGATTTAAAACTTAACCTGGTACAAAATGATTAAAGTTTTTATTCTATGACATATCCTGTAAAATTTGGACAAATTTTGTTAAGCGGCTTTCATGATGAGTTGTTTAAAGTTTTTTAATTTTTTATTTTTAATAACTGTTGTTGTATTTGATTGTAGATCACTATTTGTATTAATTCAAGGACCTCTATGTTTCCTGTTGGATTTTATCGAATTTATGTAGAGCGTTTTATGAGAAGTTATTTCAATGTTGTTTCTTCTTCTACTTTTAGTAACAGCGGACAAGTTTGATGACAGTTTGACACAATTTTCTGAACAAATCTTAAAGAAATTTCTGCCAGCATGCTTCTGTAAACTGTGAATAAAGTCTGTTGAGCAGTTTTATACAAGTTGTAAAGATGACGACAATGCACGACAGACGAAGCACCATTGCATAAGCTCATTACAGTCAAATCAGCTTAAAATATAAAAGACAAAGAACTCATAGCTCCTCTATTGAAGTAGAAAGTGTATATATTGCAACTGTTGTCACGAAACGATCCCGTAAGCATAGTAAAATACTCGTTGAAGAAGCAATGTTGACATCACAAACATTACGATGGGTATACATTCTGAAAAGAAAAAGAAATGTTTGGAAAATATATTTAAATACGTGTAAAGTAGTCCTTAAATACGATTTATGATGAAGTATGTATGAGAGGATAACAAGAAATCTAGGTAGAACATTTGGGAGTCATAAGATTATAATATTAATATTTTGCAAAACTTAGATTGAGAACAGTAAGCCAAAAGAAAGACTCGCAAAGTAAGGAATAACGCTGGAAAACGATTTCTTGACGCAAGCCACATGTGGAAATTATTTTGTAAACAATATTATGTTAAAACTATGTCAAATGCGTAATATTGTTTTTAAAATTACTTTTCTAGAACATGTGATACAACTACTTAGTCACATTTCTATAGAAAGTTCTACCTCTGAATATTTTATAGCAGAACAGATTTTGCCAACACACCTACGCATGAATGTAAAATATTTAACCATAAAACCCATCACAGACCGTTTGGGAGCTGAGACCGCCATACTATGTAAGTAACATAAACTACAAAGAAATGTTAAAATTGTATCCAAGTAACACAAGATACAAATATATATTAAAATTGAAACATGCACCTAACTAATGCTAAAATTGACTTTTGCGGAACAGATGTGAATACATGCATAATAAACTTATAGTGGTGATGAATTAACATGCAGTGATAGTTACCAGTAGAATACGACATAACGTTTGCAACTATCTTGAAATGAGTGATTGAAACTGCACGGACAATATTTAAGATAGGAAGCTATGAACAAAGGCGGTTGGTGGGGTGGTGGAGGAAACTTTAAACGCTATGAATGCTACATACACAACCCGTATTTCAAGAATTTCCAAGAATACTTTTGCATGTCACGCTAAGATTGATAAACAATATATTCTTGTACAAAAAACAAAATATACCCCATTTGACGAGAGTCTCGTTATTCAATTACTGGGTCTAGTTGGCGCCAGTTTACCTACCGCTTTTGTTTACAGTGCACGACAAGACCGTTTCACACCTCACACACAGGCACACACACACACGTGTGTGTGTGTGTGTGTGTAGTTTAATATTTTTGATATTACCACACTCACATTATATAATTCTCATTGGACCAAATAAGCCCATGAAATTATTGCGCAGTAGTGTCTTTACTGATTGGCTGCGATCGTGATAAAATTGCCTTTACCCCGCCTTACAGAATTTTTTACTAATGCTATGAATATTTTTGGCGGCGATTTTACGAATTGACTGCCAAAAGGGAATAGAGAAAAATAAGGTCACGTCTTTCTGAATATGGAGAACTTACCCCACTGGGGTTCGTTGATGCCATGCATTATCATTCGCTGCAAAAATGGCGTTAAACCCCAAACAAGCACAACAACAACAACAACAACAAGAAATAAAATTAAGGGTATTGGTCCATTGGTAGATGCATGAGGGGAGGGGTAGGCGGTAATCTTGTAACAAGGAATTTGCCCTATATAAAAGAGTGGTTTAAATGTTAACTTGTAGAAGCAAATAAACTCACCTCTGTTCAAGAAGAAATGTAGACAAACGGTTCTCTCAACTGACAGAACGTTAGGCCTATCAAATCACGGTATTTTCACGCGGTAAAATAGCTCAAATGATCTATATGCAATTCCCACTGCCTACTGTTTCAAACTAACTAATGCAAATATCTGGTCACAAATACATTGCAATACATATGTAATATCTTCGTTAAGTAATAATCCTTTCACATGAATATCCAACGACTTCCAGTACTGTGAGTGGCATACTTTAATACCTAACATTGTTATATTGATCGTCTAACCTTAATGAATCAAACTATGTGACATCACACGGAGCTTGAATACCCATTCTGTGTTGAGAAACGATGTTCTCTGAGTCAACTGTTTCTTTCATTCTGAAGGACAATTACTCTTTTAATTCTAATTTGTAATAGAAAATATGCTTTTAAATTGTATTCGTTATAAAACTGCCAAAAAATTTACAATAGTTTGGGAATATTTTTTTATGCGCAACAAATGAAAGGTACATCATCTGAGTCACAATGAACGAAATTATTTCTTCTTTTTATCTATTTCTATTACAATAAAAAAACTGTGATAAACAGAATCTCAAATGGGTAATGATTTAATATTAAATTTATGAAACTCGTTGAATGATGTCCAGCCTTTGCTCGCCAAGGCTCACAAAAGCTGGACTTTATTCAACTAGTTTCATATATTAAATCTTTACACATTTGAGACCCTCGTATATAATCAGCCATTATGTGTACGTGCGTAAATCGCAAAATGAAGCGGCGAAAAAAGTGACAATAGAGTCTTTAACTTCCTTAAATTGGCAATTAACGATGATATAGAAATGAAGTGGCAACATGAAAGAGAAAGTCTGGACCATTTCATATCCAAGGCAAACAACTTCCATCCTTTAATAAAATTCACGGCAGAAATCTCCAACTCAAACCACGTTTTCCTAGACACAACAACCAGACTGGTAGAAAACAAACTCCATACAGACATTTACTCGAAACCAACCGACAAACATCAGTATCTCCTCCCCACCAGCTGTCATCCAAAACACTGCATTAGACACATTCCATATAGCCAGGCACTGAGGATACGCAGAATTTGCTCCGACGATGAAACATACTTAAAATAGTCTGAAGAGCTATCTAAACATTTAATTTACCGAGGCTACGACAAAGACCTGATTGCGGAGGCATCCCAACGGGCTAAACAAACAAACCGCGATGACCTACTAAATTATGGAGAGAAGGAAAAGGCTGATAGGATACCATTTATCCTGACCTACCATCTAGACAACCCCAGAGTAGGTAAAATCATCGCAAAACACTGGCCCATCGTGGAATCGTCGGACGCACTAAAGTTAATCCTTCCAAACAAACCTGTAGTAGCGTACCGGAGACCAAAAAACTTCCAGGACATCCTAGTCAGAGCGAAGCTAACGCCAATCACTAGTCAAGAACATTGAAACCAAGCGGTTTAAACCAAGACGACTAGAAAAAGACAGCCATGCAAAAATAAAACTATCTTTTGCAGCCGACACATTTTCCTTTTGAAAAATTCTCTAAATTTGCTTAATAGCTTACAAATACGATTATAACAATGAAATATCCGGGATGTAATTTGTGCTTACATAAATGTACACAGAATAACAGATGTCGTTATGGCTCATCGATTTCTACGTTAATACAGATATTTCTCAGTATCCGCAACAAGTTGATATAAACTAGTTAAAACATAATACATTTAAAGGTTTAATTCCTGTAGAAACCGCCATGTAAAGCTTTGCAAACACTACGGTTTTTCTGTTTTATTTGTTTGTCTTGTCTATATTTGTATATGCCTTTGAAAAAGACTCATTAAGAGTCGAAAGCGCTCAGGCTAGTTAGATACTAGTTTTGCACTGTTCGTCGTCAGTTTATTGCATATATATATATATATATATATATATATATATATATATATATATATATATATATATATATATATATATATATATGCAACTAGTTTTATGTTATGAATGAGATGTAAATTAACAGATGTACAATTCAAATAGGAATGCAAAAAAAAATGCATTTCTAGTTATGAATAAGAGCACATAAACAAAAGATTTGTTGTCAGTAGCTGTATGGTTAGAAGTTGAAAGATAAGAAAACACGTGCACACACATATAGATAGATGCTTGATGGTTGTTTTATAAGGAAATATGAAGAAACCTACCAATACTGAAAACATAGAAAATAATGGTAAATATTGCAATAACAAGGCTGATGTCCTTTGAAATATAGCATACATAATCCTGTCAGCTGAGAGAAGCAGCGCGTTTATGAAAAGGAAGTCGCAAACACACATGTCAGTGCTCACAATCTTTTCACTCACGGAGAGGCGTAGATAATATATTGACTATCATTTATAGACAAACATTGACTATCATTTATAGACAAACATTGACTATCATTTATAGACAAACATTGACTATCATTTATAGACAAACATATCATACATCTTCAGCATCATCTTCATCACTCCTTCACCGACCCAAAAGATAAATAAAAAGACCAACCTTTGCTGGCTGAGGCAATATTACTTTCTTTATCTGTCTCAACTGTAAGGTGTGTGACAACTGTCTCGGTTGTAGTTCTTGTGTCATTTAGCTCATCCGTGACATCTCTTTGTACTTGTCTGAATCCTCTAGTGCATTTCTAATAATACATGAGAATGAGGTTATTACTACTACTACTATTACAACTACAACTATTATAGCTATTGCTGCTGATACTACAACTACTGCAACTATTACAGCTACTGCTGATATTTGTATTACTATTACCATCCTCGCCACTACTACTTCTACTACTACTACTTCTACTACAGATGCCATGATTATTGGAATTGTTGTGATTACGACTTTATGGTCTTAAACTAACAGAAAAGAGCGAAAAATTTCACGTTGTGTAAAATTCAATAAATAATTTAATTAAAAGAATACAAAGTGAAGTTTTAAAAGAACTTGGAGTATTGTGAATTAAATCTCAAATAGTTCTAAAAGTTCTATCACACGTCCAGAAGTATGCAGAGTATTCCCAATGAATTCCAGTGGTGTTCTGAATAAATTTCAATCTTGAATGTGATGATATGCCAGTAGCCTGTAATTGCCTTGATATACTACAATGATATAATTCAAAATGTCTCTAAATGAATTCACATTAATCCCAAAATAGTGATTTAGTCTGAATTTGTTAATGAGCACCTCATAATTCAAAAGAATAATTAAAATAAATCCCCTCTCAAATTAAAACCGACCGCAACTAAAAGACTGATTCCACTTCAATTGTTGATACATGAATAAATAATTTATGTTTACTTCTGCCTTATATAAAACCCTAAGGCACAATATTGAGGACCAATATAAGGGTCATCTTAATAGAATTTTCCATCAGCCTGTAAACAAAATTCATTTCTAGAATCCTCTGTGATCAGAATCAATACTGTATATAAAACTCAAAACCAAGTAAACATGGTTACCTACAAATTAATAATAATCTTAATATATAATCTACAATCATAGATAAAATTAGCTACGGAATATGTTGTTTAGAAAAAAACAACAACAAAAGTCTGGTAGGACAAAACTCCTACCTTGAATATTGTCAAAGCTTAATCAATCAAAAAATAGAAATTAAATAGACATAACATTATGGATATATGGTCAAGTGTTATGAACTCGATATCGGTGAATTTGATATAGTCAAAAAGGACCATAACTCTGTCTAATGTTGACATAAATACAGTGTGACCCCGCTATAGCACGCTCCGCTATAACACGAATTCGGATATAACACGGACGTGGTGTGGCTCCCGAAATTTTGTATACATGCATTTTTCTCGTACACGAAAATAAATTCTTTCTTAAAAGTACGAATAAACGTAAAAAGTTTATTATCATTTTGGGGAAGAGATCGCGTATGAATAATACAAGATGATCGTGGCATAGCTTCTGAAATTTTATATGTAATTTTATCGTACACGAAAAAATAGTTTTTTCTTCTTAAAAGTACGAAAAATAACGTTTAAAAAATTTATTCTGGTATCGCATAGGGCTTCGCCGATGTCGTAAACTGCGATTTCTTTTTATTGGCGACATTGTTGGCTGTACGAACTTGTATATACAACCATTGGTTTGGAGTGGAGAAATTCAGAGGCCCCATGAAAGGAAGCCGCAAACTTGATATAAAATGTACTGAAATTTATATATTGTTACATAAACAAATTCTTTGTCCATACTGACAAACCATTCTTACAGTGCAATGTTATATCATAATCCGCTTATGCTGACATCTAGCATGAGTACTGTACGTTGTGAGATATGCGCTTTTTTGTTGACATTTCTGGTAGCGGAGATCAACCAGAAGAGGCAGTATCTCGTTATCTATCTTTAGTCGGATTTTCGGCCACTCGCTAGTAATTGATATATTTACACCGACTGACATTTGTATGTGGATAGTAAATAAAATTCCACTTCTTTTCACTCACAATTAAATCCTTCAGAACATTCACATTTTCAGCTGTAATCCCTGTCATCAGACCAGAATACCAGCATCTTTATTGTCAGTTGACCCTTTGTTAAATTTCTGACGCACGAGTGGAAGGCAGCATCACTCCGCTACCACAAATGTAAAAAGAAAAAAAAACACCCCTCTCCCCCCCCCAAACAGCTGACTTGTTGGTCTATTCAATATTCAGGGAGGAAAAGTAACTACAATCGACCGACGACGGCCAATTCCTTTTTTAAAAATGTACCCAGATAAAACAGTTTGATGAAATTTCAAAGAAAACAGATTACCTTTGAAACACCGATTGTTATGAAAACGTACTAAGCAAATGGAAAACAAAATCAGTCTCAATCATGCAATAAAATTATTTGATGTTGCCGCCACAATAAGAAACGGGCATTTGTTTGGTTCTCCAAAGCTGTCTTTTAGCGGTGACTTCAATAATGCATGCACCCTTCAAAGAAAACCGACTACACTCTTCAATAAAAAACAAAAAACTTTTCTTCAAAGGAATTCAGTACCAAATTTAAATAAAGCAATGGAATCTGATGGATTTTTTTTTATTTCCAACATGACTGGAATATGTTTACTGTGCCGTGAAAGTTTCCTTTTTGCAGGGAAAAAGTTATGCTTACGAACGCTACCAATTCGTTGCGCGATTGTGCTACGTTTTTCCACTGAATTCATACCTATATGACCTGTCACAAATTTAATGAATATTTTAAATCTCTGTGTGTGCGTATTTTCAATGGAATTACTGTATTGTGGATTCAATGTATGTGACGAGATTCGCGGGTGAGTAAACGGTGTTGATACTTTATTCATGCTATACATTAGACATGTATATATAAACAGTATAGACATATATGTACCAATCCATGGTACTCTAAATAAAGTAAAATATTATATATGTCTTCTCTGTTTTCACTACAGGTGTATTTCTCATTTAATATGCATCTATTAAAGATGGTAACTGTGCCAATGAAGCACATATTCTACCGCCCGCATTTATTACCTACTCCCGCCCCCCCCCCCGCAAATATTTGGGGTACATGCATCATTTTCTTCAGCTAACGGACCTGGTTACTTATAACACGGTTCGGTCTAGAACACGGTCGGGATCTATGGCTCCCAACTACCGTGTTATAGCGGGGTCACACTATATTTGTCATCAAACCTGCGTTGGAATTTGTTTATTTTGTACTATGCCGTGAATTACTGGATTTTCCAGGTAAAATAACTGTGATAATTTATTTTATGCTTGGCTGTGAATTACTGGATTTTCCAAGTAAAATTATTATGATAATTTATTTTATGCTTGGCCGTGCATTACTGGATTTTCCAAGCAAAATAATTGTGATAATTTATTTTATGCTAGGTCAGGAATTAATGGATTTTTCAGGTAAAATAATTATGATAATTTATTTTATGCTAGGTCGCGAATTGCTGGAATTTCAATGTAAAATAATTGTGATAATGCATTGTACGCTAGACAGTGAATTACTGGACTTTACATGTAAAATAATTGCAGTAATTCACTAGAGTGAATTACAATATAAATAAGTTCACTGGCATGTCGATAAGATGTCCGTGAAATTGGAAGTAATCTTTAGATGTTTAGGTGGCCGACTTTTAAAGATGGGGCCTCCAGTTAAAGATGACTTGAGATCAAATCCAGTAAGGGATAATATTTTTTTCTCGAATATGTTATTTTACTTAGACTTGAGAGGTTGAATTATTTCACTGTTTATATATTCTGTGAGAATAATGACAAAACGTAGCAGAACATAAACGATAAACCGCGGATATAGCACTGGATCCAGTAAAAAATCTGCTATTTCAGTTTGTTATGCAGAGCATCTTGCTAGCCAATATGTTTGAGCATAACATAAAATAAAAAATTCTTGCTACGAGTGAATAATGGTCATATTTCATCTCGTGGGTCAATGAGAGTTCTATGTGGACTCCAGAGAGTTAAAATATTTTGACGCCTGCCCGTACCTCCAACCTGCCATACCCACCACTCGTGATGTCAATAGCTAAGTTTGAGCTAGGTCTATAAAATATGAAACATAATTATCGGTATCATGCAAATATAAAGTTACAAAAATTAAATATTGCACAATGGTATTTGAATGAAAGGAAATAGTAAATGGGTAGCCACATAGAAGATCGTGAGTAAATATTAAAAAAACTTGACTACCAATGGTCTGTTGGTATATTTTCTATACCAGTAGCTTTCATGACTGGTTGTTAATTGACCAACCGCAAGAACTGTGTTAGCCATGTCTAACCACAGGCAAGTATGATCAGTAATTTCAAAATTTTCATCTAAAATTAAAACCATTTAGTTTTAAATCGCCTCTACATTGTCTGGAATATACTTGCATTGTACTTTTTTTTTATTAACTATTTGTTTCATGCATACAAATAAATGCAGGTACAATATAATTACCATTTTCTTCGGTACATAAAATTTGCATGATTTAAAGAAATTAATTCTTTGTACTACAAATTATGGGACAAAAAGTAATTTGTATATTTATGTATTGATGATGTATAAAAAATTGAAGTATGTCAAAAATGACAGACAATGCATTGGCTATGCTAATGTACCTATATTATGCGTGTTTGTGTTTTTGGATTTTTAACGTAGCTAACAATCTGAGTCATATCGCTACGATGTTTGCAGTGTAGCAGTTTATAGTGATGTCTAGCACTGGGGAATCATACCGCAGACATGTAGCATCATGTCCCACTCAGTCATATTATCCTGATACCAGGTTGACCAGTCCTAACACTAACCTCTTAATGCTGAGCGCTAAGCTAGGCAGCTGCTAGAACCATTTTTATTAAGTCTTTGGTATGACTCGGAGGGGTTCGAACCCGCCACCTCCCGCATCAGAGGCGGACGCTTTAACCACTTAGGCACCAGACCGGTCCCTTTATATATTGCAGTTATAAAGCTTTGCTAACGTGCATATATCATGCAGTAATCAAACTGTGCTAATGTGCATATATCATGCAGTAATCAAACTGTGCTAATGTGATATATCATACAGTAATCAAACTGTGCTAATGTGCATGTATCATACAGTAATCAAACTGTGCTAATGTGATATATCATACAGTAATCAAACTGTGCTAATGTGCATATATCATACAGTAATCAAACTGTGCTAATGTGCATATATCATGCAGTAATTTAAACTGTGCTAATGTGCATATATCATACAGTAATCAAACTATGCTAATGTGCATATATCATACAGTAATCAAACTGTGCTAATATGCATATATCATACGGTAATCAAACTGCTAATGTGCATATATCATACAGTAATCAAACTGCTAACGTGCATATATCATACAGTAATCAAACTGTGCTAATTTGCTTATATCATGCAGTAATTAATGTGCAAATATTATGTAGTAATCGAGCTATGTTAATATGCATATGATATGCAGTAATTCAGCTTTAATAATGTTCATGTATAAGCAGTAATCCAGCTTTGATAATGTGCATATATCATGCAGTAATCCAGCTATGTTAATGTCTATATATTATGCAAGAATCCAGCTATGTTAATGTGCATATAGTATGCAGATCCATTATGTCCTGGGCATTATCTTTGTGTCAGAACTACATTATACACAGTCTGACAAAAAGATCAGTACCAGTATGGTTATGCCATGGTTTACTATTAATGATAATACTTTATTCAGTTATTCAGTCCACCGGCCCATATTACAAAATATTATGCAAGTAAATATAATGTGCGCCATAGTGAATAGAAATTAAATGTGGTATTCAACATGAGTATATATACGTAATTTCCTTTGAATAATCGGTGCATAATATTATAAAGGTGTGTTAATATGGTGCTTAATCTTAGATAGGAAAAGAATTGATAAGCTGTAGAATGGAATTCCGAATATGCAATTTATGGTTAATATGGAAAGGTAGAAAGTCGTCAGTTCTGTTTTACTCACATAATTGCATGCATGGGATCCAATGGGACAGACTCGGACATCACAGACAAGGGTAACGTATGGACTGTGGTGAAACCGAAAGGCGTAAAGATCCGCCCATAACTCACCCGATCCCACCACTCTAAAATCCGATACCAGGTCTTTATTCTGGGAACAGCTGAAATGGGAATGATGATACTCTATAAAAGTTATAGATTACATACAGTGGAAGTACAAACCGTGTGAACTACGAAAGTAGCATAGCATGCAATCAAACTATCCAAACACCTGTAGGCGACAGGGATTCGACTGAATACTATCCTGCCGGTATCGTCTGTTCCTGAGGATAACAATAACCGATCGCTGTTTTTAACCGGACATGATGTTATTTTTTTCGATGCTGATTGATTAAACATAAAAATATAAATGTATTTCTTGTATAAAAACATATTACACTCTTCTAAGTATAAATGATAGTTAAGCTTGTCATTGTCTGTGTGTGTGTGCGTGTGTGTGTGTGTGTGTGTGTGTGTGTGTGTGTGTGTGTGTTTAACTTGGAGGGTGTCTCATTAATTGGTTATTCAGTGGAACTTTTATCTATGAATTATTACGTATTCATGGAACGCCTTTTTCTTTATTCTTGTCCTTTCTCGTTCTTCTGTCTCTTCTTTCCATCCTTGTGCTCTGCTTTCTTTCTTCTTTTTTTTATAAAGCAGTCCGTTGCTTACATAGTCCTATGGACGAAACTTATTTACAAGTGGATAAAAGGTGCTGATCCCCACCACATTTGATAGTTCAATTTACAAATTTTCATGTCGTTGCCATCACTCATGGTGGAGCATGGAAAAGATGTGAATACGGGCATGATAAGATGTGAATACTTATTACTCCTATTCTGACACCAGTAAGGTATAATAAACAGTAGTAAGGTGTCATACTTAGAGGATCTCAAATGGGTAACGATTTAATATTGAATTTATGAAACGAGTTGAATAATGTCCAGCTTTTGCGAGCCTTGGCGAGCAAAAGCTGGATATTATTTAACGAGTTTCATAAATTTAATATTAAATCGTTACCCATTTGAGATTCTTTTTATCACATAGTTTTATTTCAGGGGAAATCATTTAGACAGAAAAAGAACGAATAATTTCGTTCATTCTGACAGACGCTGTACTTTTCATTTGTTGTGTGTAAAAGATAGTCCCAAACAAAGTTGAAATAATAAAAGTATATTACACATTTTTGATAACTATAAATCAAAGAATAATCGTCCATCCAAGTAAACAGAACATTTTACAAAAGGCAAAACATTTGTTAACACAAAATGTCCAATTCGTGTGATGTCACATTGTTTGATACAGTGCACAGTACCGGTTGGGTTGGTCTACACAACACAGTGATCGTGTTTACGTTGAAATTTTCCACATCACAACTAAACGTTACATTGTTGCGATATTTTTGTGAGAAGAAGATTACTGGATGCAGAAATACACATATATACGGCAATGTATTTGTGACCGGATATTTGCAGTATTTGATTTGGAACATTGGATTGTACAGAAGGCGTAAACAAATCTCTTTTTGAGTCGGACTTGCATTACATATTTACCGCGTAAATATGGTGTGTTTCGATAAAGTTCTGTCAGTTGGGGAGACCGGTTTATGTCTACATTCTTCTGTGACCAAAGGTTAGTTTATTTACTTTAGTAAGTTCACATTTAAACCAAGCTTGTATATAGGGTCGATTCCATGCTACAGATATACCGCCCATCCATCCCCACCTCCACCCTCGTTATCATCTAAGCAATAGTTTTACTTGTTGTTATTGTTCTTGTCTTGGGGGTTTTGCCATTTTTCATGTTATGATATGTTATACATGACATAACAAACACCTGTATGGGTAAATTGGCAATATTAAGACTGGACGAGACCATTTTTTCCCTATTCCCTTTCGCGAGTCGAATCAAAAAATGGCGGCCAAAAATGTTCATTCAAAACAAACAATTCCAGAAGGCGGGGTTAAAAAAGTTTTCCCACGATCGCAGCCAATCAGTAAAGAAAATACTGCACAACAATTTCATGGGCTTATTTGGACCAATCAGACAAGTGATATGTTCACACGTATAATATCAAAAATATGAAACTGCACGCACTGTAGGCAAAGTGTACCGACTATGTGATAAAAAGTGGTAACGTATCGTTCACAACAGTAAGGTATCGTACACATTAATAAGGAAATCGCACACAATAGTAAGGTATATTACACAGCAGTAAAGTATCTTACAAATAATAAGGTATCTTGCACAAATAGTAAGGTATATTACACAGTGGTAAGTTTTGGTACACAGTACTAAGGTATCTTACAGAGTAGTAAGGTATCTTACACAGTAAAAAGGTATCGTACACAGTAGTAAGGTAGTAAGGTGTCGCACACAGTAGTAAGGTATCGTACACAGTAGTAAGGTATCTTACACAGTAATAAATATTAACAGTCTTGCAGATTAGTAAGATATCATACACATTAGTATGGCTTCCTTGCGAAAATGAATACATACAAAAATAAATAGAAACATTACACATCAGAATTGTGAAAGTAAATCGAATCATAGAAATGGAAACGAATTCCTACAATAAAAAGACTGTAAAGAATATAAATTTAAAAACCAGCTTTTTAAAATGAAGTCTGCTATTATTTGACGTCTGCTATTATTTGACACAAATATTCACCTTTGAATTACTTCAACATATTTACATCTTCTTTATCCTTTACTTGCCTGCCATTATCATGTTGGTATTTCTCCCTGTTCACTGCTTACATATTCGTAAATTTCTGTCTCGTACTTTCTATGTACTAAAATACAAATAACTTATAGTTCTACCAAAGTTGAGGTTGGTATATTTATACCATACGAGATGAGGTCAATATAGTTCTACCACAGAAGTTGAGGTCGATATAGTTCTAGCACAGAAGTTGAGGTCGATATAGTTCTAGCACACAAGTGTACAAAGTTGAGGTTGGTATATTTATACCATACGAGATGAGGTCAATATAGTTCTACCACAGAAGTTGAGGTCGATATAGTTCTAGCACAGAAGTTGAGGTCGATATAGTTCTAGCACACAAGTGTACAAAGTTGAGGTCAATTATCTTGTCTTCACAGAATAACATTTAGATGAATTTCCTTTTTATAGCTTCTTGTTACATCCAACGGTGATATTTTGTGTCTCAGTTGTATATTTCATTGATTGTGTTTCTTGTATTACGACACTGTCATAAAGTTTTCATATTTTTCTATAGATCAATCATCAGTTGTAAGTCTTGCTACTTTTGTGATACCTTACTGCTTTAGTAATGAGTAGTAAGTATACTGTATCTTCTTAGACACCCCACTCTAACTTAGACACTCACTCTCATTTAGACACCCCACTTGTACTTAGACAATCCACTCTCATTTAGACACCCCTCTTACTTAGACACTCACTATCATTTAGACACGCCACTGTTACTAAGACACTCCACTCTCATTTAGCCACTTTACTCTTAAAAAGAAACTCACTCTCATTTAGACACCACACTCTTACTTAGACACTCCCTCTCGTTTAGACATCCCACTCTTATTTAGACAATCCACTCTCATTTAGACACCTTACTCTTACTTAGAAACTCACTCTCGTTTAGACACGACACTCTTACTTAGACACTCACTCTCATTTAGACATCCCACTCTTACTTAGACGATCCACTCATTTAGACACCGCACTCTTACTTAGATATCCCACTCTGACTTAGATACTCACTATCATTTAGACATCCCACTCTTATTTAGACAATCCACTCTTATTTAGGTACCTTACTCTTACTTAGAAACTCACTCTCGTTTAGACACCCCACTCTTACTTAGACGATCCACTCATTTAGACACCGCACTCTTACTTAGATATCCCACTCTGACTTAGATACTCACTCTCATTTAGACACCTCACTCATACTTAGACACTCACTCTCATTTAGATACCCCACTCTTACTTAGACACTCCACTCTCATTTAGACACCACACTCTTACTTAGCAGTCATTCTCATTTAGACAACCCACTCTGACTTAGACACTCACTCTCATTTAGATACCCCACTCTTACTTAGACACTCAATCTCATTCAGATACCCCCCTCTTACTTAGACACCCTACTATTACTTATACCTTATGTCGTTTTGATGGGTGCATCATTATTTTCCCCTTTAACAACACGTTCCTCTTTCCTGGATACAATACTTTATATTCAACGAGGTGGAGATTTTACAGGCATAAAAAAAATCATTTTCAAGTCTAATTATTACTGGATAACTTTTTCCTAGTACAGATTTGCATACATTCATTTACATATATGCAAATACATTTTAGAATATATGTGAAACTTTCATGCACTATATTTTATTCTCATGTTCTGCTCCTATAACATGTATCCTTTGTTATAGCAATGATAAAGATGACAAACTGGAGCGGGTGGGTGGATATAGCGTTTTGGTCTCTTTTCAAATGCCTAACGTTTGCATTTTGTATGAAGTTTACCCACACAGAAAATATTATTGACTAACGTTTGACATTTGTGTGAAGTTGACCTACCCAGAAAATATTATAACCTGAAGAATTTCATTGCTGGCATCAAGGCCTGGGTATGCCCTGCACATAGAAGGGAACAGGCTGTACATTTCTATAAATAAATAAATAAATAAATAAAAAATGGGAATAATAACGAAGATAATAGTGATAACAATAATCATGACAATGAAGGTTGTGATGAAGATTAAGCATTGCAGTAAAACATACTAATAGATAAGATATTTGTAAATATTTTCACGCAAAATATATCTGATAATTTTCATATTAAAGAATCGAGTTTGCAAAGAAACACAAATAACGTTAATCGAATATTATTTACTGTCAAAACTTAATTTAAATCGAATCCTGTTGGGATAATTTACGTTGTGCTCTGAAGAAACAGAAACTTATGTAATGGAACCTGGAAAAATTTCTCTGCGCATATGGCTAAGAAAATAAATTCAAATTAGTATATCCTGCTTTCTCCATTAAGCATGTCATTTTGAATTAATTCTGAAGGTATGAAGTTTAGTATTTCGAAGAGACTGTAGTTAAGTTCCAAGCAGTATAAAAACAAGAGTTTCAAAGGATTTGTGACTGTGACCTACTTACAAAAGATGGATAGCATTCTTCATTACAACGTATGTGATTTTGACCTACTTGGTAGTGGTGGATAGCATTCTTCAATACAAAAAAAAAAAAAAACAAAAAAAAAAAAA
>JAECUM010017675.1:0-44835 GCA_016617855.1 Megalonaias nervosa
TGTACAGGGGCCCCGAGTGGCCGAGTGATCTAAAGCGCTCTCCGTTACGGATCACTGCCATCTCACCTCTGTCTGCGTGGGTTCGAGTCTAGGATTCGGCGAATGTGGATATGTGAGAAAGCTTGCCAGTAGCTTCTCGTGGGTCGGTGGTTCTTTCCAGGGATTTCCCGGTTTCTTCCTCCACCATTAATACTGGCCGCCATGTTTAGCCTATCGTGTGCTGAAAAATGGCGTTAAGCCCCACAACAACAACAACAACAACTACATGTACACACACTGTGCATGTTAGCTGGGAGGGTGAGTGTCCCATAGGGTCTTCTTGTGCCCATACCTTGCAACATTATGCTCTAAATGTTTTCTTTTTCAGGTTTTCAAGGTGAAGAAATGTTGTCTAAGACAGTTGTCCCAGAAACTAATGTAAATGAAATCAGACATTAATTTTCCTTTTACATCAAAATTATTCTTCTTCGACATTTTAAAAAGGTGAGAGAATTGCATATAAAGTTTAATAAGCATGATCTTAAAGTCTTTAAGTTTTTAGCTCTCTTGGGAATAAAATATCAAAGATCGTCAAATATGAACCAGGAATTAACATTATATTTGATTTGAACATATTTTGAGACTCTTTTTCAACTGTCTTCATATTACAGATTCAGGGCATTTTACTTTTGCCAGATCTATTTATAATGATTTGACAAAAACAGAGATCAACTTTATAAAAAGAATAGTTAGAATTGTTAATGGATAATGTTAAGTTTGAGACTAGTGAATTAAAATCAAAGAAAAAGTAAATTACTCAATATAAGTGACACATTTTATTTTGTTTTCATGTGTTAAAGATTTTTTTGCAAAATGTTAAATCTCTGTATAATACAGATTCTATTTAATAAGATCTTATAATAAGTTGTCTGAGATTACATATTCATTTAATTGATTTATGCCATTTGATTAATTTCTGCAAAAGTACATATACCAGTCTCTTCTCTGTCTGTGCCTATGGCAAACATCCTCTGATTAATGTACCTTCAGTGTCCCAAACAGAATTCTTTCTCTTTCTTATGTTCAACTGAGTGGGTGTTAAGTGAAGGTATCATAGCCCAAATCAGCCAGAATGTTGCTTCTACTGATTACAATTACATATACACAGAGGTTAATGCCACCAAGAATTTGGTACACAGACTGACTGATTGTGCATATGTATCAAGTCTGACTCATTAACCTTGATGCTAAATTTTGGATTGTTTTCCTCATTCACTCAAGACCAGCATCTCAATCAGTCTGTTATACTGAACAGTAAATTAACAAGAGCTGATGAAAAACACTTTCATCAGTCAATGGTGGTTTTTGACACCACATAGATCACATTTACCTTGGATGTATATACATGTATGTTGCCTTGGCTGCATAGACCAATGTTTTATCTGTCACTATGCAACCTACTTTACAGAAATGTATAATTTTAGCAGTAATAAAATATCAGAATCAATATGCTGATATAAGCTGTTAAACATTACACATGAAATAATAATTTTATCAAAATCCATTTTTCTGCCTTTTGTTTACCAGTCCTTGTAGGGATAGACTCACTATTCTATCCCCACTAGAAAACAGTCTAATTATCCAGACTTGAGTAGAAATATATGTACATATGACTGGTTTTCTTGTGCTAAACAAAAGTATATTGCTTTGACATAGTAAAGTTGCAATTTATTTCCTTTTCTTCAGAAAATAAACCTGGCTCCTTGTTTTATTTCTCATCTCATACCATAGTATTTGATACATCTTTTGACAATATAATGATCAATGATTAATTGACTTGGTGTGGTGTTTTTAAAGTATTCAGCACAAGCTAAAACCTCTGATGTGCCAAGTATAATTACAATGCATTGTCTTGGTACATTCTACATGTAGTTTGGATGCTGAGATATATTTCAGAGGTGTGATGATGGTCCAAATAAATATAAATACTGGACCTTAACGTTCACATAGCATCTTGTGTTAGACCTTGAATCTCAACAAATATAGTCATGATGATCAAGTGCACTATCCAAAATGGCCAACTACAAAAATGGAGAGAAATTATTGAGATATTTAAGTATCTTTTATCACAATGCATGTCATATGGTACAAGTAATTTTTTTTAACCTCATTCTGGATCAAAAATTGGGGTGCATGCTATACACACCAAAATATGGTAGTTTGCATACTTTATCAATGAGATCCTATATTTATAATGTAACTGATTTCTGTTATTGACCTTAAGAAAAATATACTGTACAGTAATGGAATGTTGCTGTTTTCATACAAGTGAAACCATTTAAGACTTCATATAGCAAAATGTTTTTACTGCAACATCTCAACATGCAAACATGAGAACAGGAATTAGTCAGTATTTGATGTCTGAAATTGTATTTAAAGTCCTCTGCTTACATGTGATACAAGGAAGAGTGCATGTGGGCAAAATTACAACTCATTTTGGATCCCCAATATGTGATAAGTACAAGACTCTGAATGTGACGCTGAATGAGGTGTCCAATGCTGATAATTAACACTTGGATGACTGCTCATATTTGGTTACTGGATCAACAAGATGTAAGGGATGGGATGAATTTATAATTGTAGGTTTTATGAATTTGTTCTGTGGCTTCTTAAGGTCTGTATATCTCAAAATATAAAAACATAAAATACAAAAATTAGTTCCTTAGCAAGGGGGATTGGATGTTTAATTTTGAAAAAAGTATTTTGTGACTGAGAAAGAATTATGTTGTATACTGTCTAAAAACAATTTATTGTGGGGAGTAATGTGTATGATTTCTTTGTCTTGTGGGGGGTATCTTGATTTTTGAAAATGAATATAAGGGTGCTTGTTGCTGAGTTTGAACAAATCACATCAATACTATAAGGATGATTTCAGTCAATGTTCTCTTAGTGATTTCTGAGAACTCATTTAAAAGTGTTTCAATTTTAGTAAAGGCAGCCTTATTTGACTGCTGCAAAATTTCTGTAAGATTTAAAGCACCTCATGTTAGGATGCTTTCTATCAAATTTGTTTGAATTCTATTGAGTGGTACTTGAGGAAAAGTCTTTTGAATATATTTTCTATTTTTACTAACAGTGGGAATATTTTATTGTGGATAAGCAACATATGTATAAACTGGAAAGCTCTTAATGCCAGGATGCTTTCTTTCAAATATGGCCAAGTTCTGGTTAGTGGTTTCTAAGAAGTTGATTCAAAGTTTTCTATTTTTAGTAATGGCAGCTATATTTTATGGCAAACTGGCATCAGCTGTATCAAACTGAAAGCACTAAATGGATGGATGATTTCAGTTATTTTTTGGTAAAATTCTTTTAAGCAGTTATTGAGAAGAAGCCATTCAATTTCTTTTTTTGTAATGGTGGCCATATCTGATGGTGATTAACATTATTTGTATAAATCTGAAAGACTTCTTTGTGAAAATGTTTTCTGGCACATCTGGTCAAGATCTGATAAAATGATGTTTCCTAAGTCAATCAAAAGTTTATCTATTTTTAAAAAACGTGGCCATATTTGATGGCATATAGGCATCATTTGTTAAGATCTGTATGCAGCAATGCCTTCTATCATTTCAAATTTCGTTGAAATTGGTCTATCATTTATTGACAAGCTGAAAATGGCAAATATTGACAAACACAGAATTGTTGATGCAGGGCGATACTATACAAATACATTTTTACAAAATGAAAAATGAAACAATTAATTTTCCAAAGTTGAGAATATACAAAAACAATTTTTTTCAAGTAAAATATCTATCTTCAAAAATACTTACCTAATCATAATACCTTAGGAGAACAACTGCTACCTCGCAAATCCAGCCCTCCCAGATACCACTTTAAGCTCAAGGGAGCTAAAAGTTGTCTGCCAACCTATTGGTGGTCGGGCAGAGTGATCTCCCCTTACATATAAGACTTGGCGGCAAGCTATACAGATATGGAATCAGATCACAATTAATAATTCCGGTTCAGTATCCACGAATGTAGTCCCAGTCTATTTTTGGAGCAGTTTTTCCTGTCTCCGTTTGGTGGTGATACAAGAGTTAGATTTAGGCATTCTTGGTAAGGATTTAAAGGCAATTGTTTATTCTTAGGAATATGAGCTTATGGTGTGGTTGTCTGTGTGTTTCGGCAACAGTGTACAATGAGTAATAAGGTCTTGGTGATGATCCGGAAGTGAAATCTGTGTTCCACTGCACGTTGGTTTGTTTACAGTCAAGCCTTTCAAAAAATTGCTGGTGAACCTTTGACATGAACTTCACTGCGAAGTCAT
This sequence comes from Megalonaias nervosa, assembly GCA_016617855.1. Taxonomy (NCBI): domain Eukaryota; kingdom Metazoa; phylum Mollusca; class Bivalvia; order Unionida; family Unionidae; genus Megalonaias; species Megalonaias nervosa. The sequence goes on from JAECUM010017675.1 coordinate 4,304, forward strand.
CTTTGAAGGTATTTTAGATTAACATAAGATTTGTATTGATTGTCACATAGTGGAAAGTTCAGTACTAAGAAACAAATGTAGAGAATATATAGTAAAATTAATTGTGTTCTATGGCTTGTCGGTGCAGTATTTAAGTAAAGTTTAAATTGGTATAAAATCTTTATTATTAATGATAGAGACAAGAAATTTTAATATGATTTGTATATTGACGTTTAAAATATAAAAATAAAATAAAAAAAATAAAAAATGGTTATTTTAAAAATTTAAATGAAATTTTTAAAAATAAAAAAATTACAATTTTCCCCCAAAAGGCACATAAATAATATTTATTGGGAATGATATTAAATGATATCAGCATGTATATATTCCTACACCATATACAAGCTCCAATGAGGGATATTTGTCAAATTTTGTCAGAGAAAATATCTTTGTAAGTCAAAATGAGACCTTCATTTAAAATACATGAAGACAAAATTCTATTTTGTATCATGCCCTTAGGTCATTCAAACTATTTATTAGGGGTCCAAACAGTTAGTTTATGTGTTTATGATGGGGTGACTTCCTGAGTAACACATATCTGCTTGTATACTTTCTGTAATTGTTTGTAAACATAGTTATAGGGTATTTAGTGAGAGGACAGAGATGAAAACTTTATACTAGAACCTGCTCAAGTTCTCTACAAAATCATTTTAAACTGTCAGAGAATGAAATACAGGTCAAAGGGATAAAATATACTTTCCCCAGGTATATTTACCCTTGCATGTAAGAAAACAGCAAAATGATATTAAGATATTGATTGATGTAGTGTGGCAGTGTGGCCTAGATGATATTATGGGAATTCTAATGATCCATTTTGCTTTATGCATTATTAATTACTAATAATATTTGTTAACTGACACTCTAAAGATTACATAGAAATATTCAAACAGATTATTTGAATTTAACTTTGTACAACTGATCTTAACATGGTTACATATCTGACATGAACAAATATCCATATATTTTAAATTGTTTGGGATCAAAAGTTGACATTCAGCACATCATATAGGCTGACATTGTACCTAAGTGAATTTGTAAGGCACAGTTCTGGCTGAGTGCACTTCTAATATCCCAAAATGTTATTTTCATCATGAATATGCCTATGTATCGTAACATATTTTAATTTAGTACTTTAACAGAGTGCGGTATTGTAGCATCTACTGATATCTGATTCCACTGGATCATTGAGCTTAATAACTGGTAACCATCACTCTTAAAAATACACTAAAAATGTTCAAACAGATCATTTGAATTATGTTTACACATGTGATTTTAACAAGTACATTGTATATGTCCCACACAGGCAAAGTTCATGCTTGTTTACAAGTTTTGGGGATCAGAATTTCACATTTAGTTGATGATATAGGATCTATTGGTACCTATAGTTGATCTGTGTGGCCACATTTGGCTGTATTCACTTGCAATATCCAAAATTGTTATTTTCCTCATGAGTAAGATTGCTTATAGTAATATATTTTAATTTAGTACATTGTCACTTGACTTTCCTGTATACTGGTATGTACTAATGTTTGCACCAATGATTAAACCTCACCATTCCAACATTGCCTTAAACTTTATGATACATACTCTACCTGATAGTTTTTTAACCTGTAAATGGCTAAATATGCTTCTAGAAACCTCATATATTTTTAGGATGCATTTATCACTTTAATACATGCCCACTGCTTCACATTTATGAGTGTCACTCTGTCAAGTTTACTATTTTTTCATATGTTTGCAACCTGAATGTTATTTTGAAATCACCATATCTAACACATTTTAACTTCATTTGCCTTCATCTTACTGTTTTCTAGAATTAAGTGAAACATTTTATATCTTTTCAGGTCCAGCCTGGTATCTGGAACAAAGTGTTAAGAGTTGGATCAGTTTGGAAGCTCTCCAGTAGTCCATTGGTGATAGCAAGGTCTCATAAGGACATGTGCAGTGTACTGCCATTAAGTGACCAAGATTAGTTCATAGCAGCACACTGATATACAGCAACTTAAAGACATGGCTTAGATCTTCATGAGAGAGATTTGCACCATTGTTCAGTAAGGTAGAACCTCCCTGAAACTGTGTTTTCCTATCACATTGTTGCCTTTTGTAGTTATCGACACTGAAATGGAATGCATTTTGGCTATAAAACATGGTAGTGATCCCATCAAAACTTTAAATATGAATGCACTATTAGTTATACAAACAACTGCCTAAGTACCTGACACAATAAATGTGGAACATAGCACATGTCATTGTTTCTTTAGTGTGTACACCTATATGCATCTGGACAGGCATATTGCAATTTGCTGCCAAAATCACTGTGAGCTATCATGCTTCAGTACCCCTGGGAAAAATGTTATCAGTTTTACAGACCCAAACTACCATTTGTTTTAAATACCATTCATTAGTCAACTTTGCTGTCTAAAATTTGTCAAATTGAATTTTATAACTTGTATGAAAATTTTAGTTTTCAATAAAATTTAATTTTTAAAATTTAAATGTTTATTTAAATTTCCATTAAAATGTAATGTATCAATATTTTAAATTTCAAACATATTTTCAGACAGGCCTTATCATGTATTACACTTAGGTTTTTACTGCATTGAAAAATTCCTATAATTAAGGAAGATATAACAAATTTAGTTTTGGTTTCTCAAGAACACTTGGACCACAACTTGCACCCTGTGGAACACCAGCACTACACACTTTCTGACAGCTGTCACATGTCTTGTTTGCAAGGAAATTCCAAAAGACTTCATGTATGAAGCTGAATAGGTGTGGCATGCAAATATAAAAGTCTCACTAAAAAAATTGGGCCTGTCAGGAATCAGGCCACAATTAATAATTCTGGTTCAGTATCCACGAATGTAGTCCCAGTCTATTTTTAGAGCATTTTTTCCTGTCTCCATTTGGTGATGATACAAGAGTTAGATTTAGGCATTCTTGGTATGGATTTAAAGGCAATTGTTTATTCTTTAGAATATGAGCTTATGGTGTGGTTGTCTGTGTGTGTTTCGGCGACAGTGTACAGTGAGTAATAAGGTCTTGGTGATGATCTGAAAGTGAAATCTGTGTTCCATTGCACATTGGTTTGTTTACAGTCAAGCCTTTCAAACAAATGCAGGTGAACCTTTGACAAGAACTTCACCGTGAAGTCATCTTTGAAGGTATTTTAGATTAGCATATGATTTGTATTGATTGTCACACAGTGGAAAGTTCAGTACTGAGAAACAAATGTAGAGAATATATAGTAAAATTAATTGTGTTCTATGGCCATATGTTAGTTATTACTGCAGCAGAAGGCACACTCGCTATGGATGTAACTGTGGGAAGGCTGGGAGGGTGTACGTGTATTATTATTGGGTAAGTATGCTCGAAGAAACAATTTACTAGAAAAAATTGGTTTCTTCTTCGAATGTATTACCCAATCATAATACCTTAGGAGAGTAAGTAAAAGGTGGAGGGAGGTACATCCTCTTATCACGGAGATAAAAACTCCGATCCCCTAAGGTATGAGAGACAGCTTCCAAGTAGCCCCACTGGAGGAGACTCCATCTGTTGGGGCATGACTTAAAAAGAGAAAAAAATCACACACACCCTGCAAATCAAGTGGAAGTCGTGAAGCCAATGTCTTAAGAAGCCATCAATTGACCTGGAAATGTGACCTGTAGAGCTGCGTATATAGGTCCTACCAGATCAAATTGGGCCATGTGGGAAGACAAATCTCAGAGATAAAAGCTAGAAAATGTGGACTCCGATCTATATCCATCAGCCTGAATGATGATGGTTAGAGAACAGTTCCATTTGAATACTAGTCTGGTGGCAACTGCCCTAACCTCATGTGCAGAAATGTGTAAAAAGTTCATGGAGCTGGGGTCATTTCCCTGTATGCTGAGCAAATAACCCCTTTGATCCAGGATGAGATATTCTGAGCTGATATATCGTCTTGACCTGATTTAAGAGATCGAAAAAAGCATGATCTCCCTTTATGCACCAGCTCTGTTCAATTAAGGTATCACTTCAAAGATCTGACATGGTCTTGTAAGTGGCCTTCAGTTGAAGTGTCCAGGTGAGACAGAGGTCTAATGAGAGAAGTCTGGTTTCCCATGGAAGGGAGATGGTTTTTGGTGATGAAAGAGGATGCCACCATAAGAAAGACTGACCCATCTTGTAGGAACTGCAGGTAATTGGGGTCTGAGGACAGAGCATATATTTCACCAATTCTGCCTGCCGTTGCTAAGGCTATGAGGAAGCAGGTCTTGTAGGAAAGGTGCACCAGAGATGCCCGTGCAATTTGCTTTGCTCAAAAGGGGTCTTGTTCAGCCTGGTAAATACCCAAGATAGGTTCCCCTTCAGGCAGAGGGTTAATATTTAGGCCATGTATACTTAAAGTTGCAAGGAGATTGGATACAGCCTTGTTTTGTCAGATATCTTCGTGCCCATGATGACAAAAGGTGTCAGCTATGATAGGGCGTCCACTGCCCAAGCTGTTGGGTCCAGGACAGGAAAGACAAAGAATGGGGGGTTTGGCATTCCTTATTTGTCACAAACAGGCTTACCAACGGGTACAGATCTGCATGAGAACCGACGGATGGAGAGACCATTCCTTCTGTACTAGTTGATTGTTCCGTGACAAAGGGATGATCAGTACATTGAGGTGTCCCAGGATATGGTGAACCTGTATTTCTTGTTGATGACAACATCACTTCAACAAGTCACACACCATGATGCAAAGGTCTGGTGGCTGTGATCCTTGTTATTGAAGATAATCACCACTGTATGATTGAATTCCTCCTTGTTGTCTGAGAAAAGTCCAACACCATGACACAAAGGTCTGGCAACTGGGATTCTTGCTGAAGATAAACCAAAATTGTAGTACAGAGATAATCCTTGTTGTTGAGAAAAGTCACCACTGTAGATTTGTCAGACAGAATGAGAACTCCTTTGGCCTCTTAAGTATTCTTGCCCCCAATGAAAGATTTTCACACTGGCCGCCCTCTCCTGAATTAATGATATGTAGATGTCATTCCTGGGGAGATCATGCACCACTGGTGTCCCAAAATGATGGTAGTTGGCAGGCTCCCATGCCTTTTGTACTTGCATTGGTACAGACTGCAATCTTGAGTGGGTGGATGCATAGATGCATACCCTCCACGAGCCAAGTTAGGCTGCTCCAAGTTCTGCTGACTGTGCCTTTTGATTGGGTGTAGATGTTGAGAGGATGGTCCAGTGGGCCAACTTGATTCCATTTGTGCAGACGAAAACAGTAGCAAAGCAGTAGTAGGTAACTGAGGACCATGATGTCTGCTGCTGCATTGAGCAATCCCATATGGACAAAATTCCTCAAAAGAAAGGTGCTACCATGGGTCGTTTCAATGCCCAATCTTGAGGAAGACAAAATATGGTGCCTGTGTTCTTAAGTCCATACCTAGGTGAATGAATTGTTGAGATGCTACTATGTTGGATTTTTCCTTGTTAATGAGAAGTCCAGATTGGTAACAAGGGCCATCATGACTAGTTAGAGCTTGCTGATGTTGCTGCAGGATGTTGTCCAGGTAACCTGAGGTTGTTGCCATAGAAATGGTCTGGGTCTGCACCATCACTCGATTTGTCAGATGAGGGAAGACCCCAGGGCCAACAAGCAGCCTCAAATGGGGTGCACTGAATTGATATATGATGCTGTATGCAATTCTCAGGAATGTCCTGGGAGCCTATAAAAGACATGGTATGTGCCATTTAAGCCCAGAGTGAAGGCAAAGTCTCCCTCATGGATATCATTCAAATGTGCTGTAGGGTTCCTACAGGGAACCTAGGGTTGTGGAAAAATGACTGAGGTTGTTTTGGCCAATGATCAGATGTAGAGAGTCATTTGCTGTTGGGACCAAGAAAAAGGTGTCAAATGAATGATAGAACTGTCTTGGTGCGATATCTGCATGGTATTTGATTGGTGGAGCTTTGATAGGACAGCTTTCAGAGGTTCGTGTCCTATGAGTGACCCTAGAAGTCCTTTTATTGAATCATCATCCTATTCCTGTATCAACACTGTGGTTGCAGAGGGAGGGAAACATGTCTCCTTGTTGGCCTACTAGCATACTCATCCATTGGGATGTTAAGCAGAGAGGTAGAGGACCGAGGTCATTTTCTTAGCTTGAGATTGACTCTCATGTATGCCTTAGGTGTTTTGCATGGAGAAGATAAGGCATGTTACATCAGTTTGAAGATAACCTGAAAGAATAAAAGTCCCACAATGAATTACGTTAACGAATTGTTCACCAAATCCAAAGTGTAAACAAAGGCCATCTGATCCATGTGTACAGAGTGTGGTTATGTCATCCCCAACATGGCAAGATCACTGTCAACGCTGGGGTACCAAATGATTAGTTGGTGGGAGTGTAAATGTTAGAACTGCCGACAATCTGATGATAAATGTGGGCCAGAAAGTCTGTAACTCTGCGAATGCTGCGAACGTAACTAAAGCCAGAACCATCCGTTCATTGTAAGATCAACAGATGCTGGAGCACTGGTGTATGTTGACGATGGAGCTGGAAGAGGATACCTCCGGGGGTGGAAACATGCCCTCAATGGAGGTTGGAAGGCAGAAACTTCCTGTGCCCTTGTGTAGGATAGAATCAATGATAATGGTAGAATGATCAACATCATCTGGTTGTGTGGAAAGGGTTACAGTCCCTTGTAACACATTAAGATTTACCTGGCAAAGAGTGATGTGGTCTATCTCTCACCAAACACATAGAATGCCCTGAATTAGAAACCATGACTTAGGAAAGTTGCTGAGTACAAAGGCTCTTCTTGTGGCAGAGTATAGAGAAATTGCAAGGTGACACCTGTTGAGGCATGAGGATCTACTTATATTATCATGCCGAATGAATATTATGAGGTGCAATGAGTTAGAATGGTCCCTGCACATGTCTGTAAAAGTCATGTTCGACGTACCTGGGCTGTTATTGGTCGAGCCCGTACTATTGATGTTTGGCCCTTCATGATCCCTAGCTTATGGCCTAGGCTGGTCACAACGGAAATAGGCCCTCAGAGTGAGTAATATGTCATTAGGATCATCAGTTGGGATGGGTTATGGTATATCTGATCCGTGTAGCCTGTATGTAGATCTGCTGAATGAGAGGGAACTTGGCTGTTAGCTCTGTCCCATTCTGCACGAGGAATTAAGTCAGACCCCAAGGAAGCAAGGTAGGGGGAGTTCCAAAAATGACGAGTATTGTGGTGTTGACTTGGTGCTGAAGCTGTTTCCAAGCGTGTCAATGTCTGGTGCTTTGTGGTTAAGGGTAAGTTGAATTATCTCCCTTGCTCCCATAAAGGTTCACACTGCAGAAAAAATCAGCCTGTAGACTATTGACACCTTTGAACAGAGCTGTATGTTGTTTGTGCTTTGCCCATAGTTCTAATCTGTAAGACAAAATAGAGCAAAACAGATAAAGTTGTAGTCCTGCACCTGTTCTAGAATGCAATGTCCATGCTAATTCATTAAGAGGGTGACCCAAAAATTAATGTCTAATAAGGTAAGGAATTGTACAGGTGAACTATAATGACAAAAACACCTGTTTACAAACCTGTGTGCCTTCACACTTATGTTGCATACCGTGTGGGTGCAGAGCTATACAAATGATGGTTACCTGGAAAAAATTGCTAGCAGACGATTTCAACGACCATGCTTACCTGTAGGGAGGTCAAGGACGGCCTATACAGGTAGAATCATTGAAGCATGTTGTTCCAAAGCTAAATATACCATGGTAAAAGAACTCACCTTGATATACAAAAAGAATGGAATTATACATATATAAGAGGTTCTTCAGAGCATAAAGACATGTACACATGTAGATAATGTAGCCAGAACCTAACTTATGAAGACATGGGTTACACATGCATGCAACTAAGTGTTCGATCAACATGAGATAAAGTTATGTAGCTTTGGCTTTGAGAGGTCTCTCATGACAAAAGCGTGCTTCTAGGCACGAGCAGAAGTAATAACTACTATATCCTTACGCCTTGCCGCCAAGTCTTATATGTAATGGGAGATCACTCTGCCCGACCACCAACAGGTCGGCAGAAAACTTTTAGCTCCCTTGAGTTAAAAGTAGTATCTGGGAATGCTGGATTTGCGTGGTAGTGGTAGTTCTCCTAAGGAATTATGATTGGGTAATGTATTTGAAGAAATGTCAATTTCTTATTTATGATACAGATACCCTTTCTCTCAAAGTTGATAGACTGATGAAAGTAGTATTACACAACATTAAAGTAGCTCTATTGGATAAAACCATGTACAACCAGGTAGGAAAATCCAATTAAATATTAATACTATTTATGAGGTTTTAATGTCAGTGTTTCTGACTGGGATACATTATAATGAATGATGCTATGTTTGAAATTGCTGGGTCTGTGGTACGCACATTTGAATCATTTAATTTTGCACCTGAAGAACTATTTAAAACTGATTTTATTTACTGTGCTGGATGAGTAAATAAAATTTCAAACAACTGATAATTCCTGTTCAGCAATTTTATCCTGTTCTTATTTAGACGGGATAATAATAGCAACAACACTTTTTAAAAATTATCCCGCAAAAGAACCATTTAAGTGTAACTAACTAAATGAGGGAAAATATTGAGAGTTTCAAGCTCTGTTGGTGTGGAACTCAAAATCTGCATATACTTCTATAGCTTCTGATTCAACATTTTCGTTGAATCAAATTATAGGTATAAAAAATTCACTGAAGCTCTAAAGTAACTATCACACTGAAGCTGTATTCCTTTTCCAACAATTAAAGTTGCAATAATGGCATGACATGACTGTGTCACTCTCCCATGAAGCAGTGCTGAAATTATTTTTTGAAAGGTACCAATGAGTCAAGAAAAGGGAATCAGTGATCAAACCCTTTGGACAGGTAGCCTAACATTTAAATCTGGTGGACTGTTTAAATTGTTTGTTGAATGTTAATATCACATTGTAAATCAAACCAATGATGTGATGTATGTAACTATATATGGCCAATCTAGATTTGCCTTGTGGAGATGGAGGGCAGGTGGCAAAATGTAGAAACACATGCTCTTCCTGTCCAAGTGTTGGTATAAGATGATTTGTGCCTAACCTAAAACTGGTCTACTGTTATAACCAATCAAGATAAATATCTTAAAAACAGAGCATGTTTACAATTTAGGGAAAGCAAGTCTCGCTACTGAAACCCACAGTATCACCGAGTATAGTGTATAATGCTATTTTTTTACCTCAATACAAGGCTTTTCTGATAATTAAATGAGGTAAACTGGATAATCAGGGTGAATACTTGTGGTAAAACTACCATTTTACACTGTTAGGCACTACAAAGAAAATACTCATCTTATTTTGAAATGTCAGTCTATTAGGTATGCAGCTTCAAAAAACAAATGTACAGCAGAGAATTACAACAAGAAAGAGTTCTCTAACTTGGAAAACTTTCTAAAATATTACATTTCTATTTTAACTCCATCAAGAAGACCAATACCAATAATGTGCTTACCTGTTGCACGTCCTTAACTTCAGGTATGTAAAACTGTAACATGTTCTGAACTCCATTCTTCAATGTTACTACAGAGCTTGGACAACTAGTGCAGGATCCCTGCATCTTCAGCTTCACCACACCATTTTCATATCCCTAATCAGAAAATAAACAAACATTTATCGTAATTAACAGTATAATATTCACTGAAAAATCATTAGTATGGTGCCAATACAAAGTATAAGGTCCTAAACTTCACAGGGTACCAATACAATGTGTAAGGTGCTAAAATTAGCATCAGAAACTGTGCAATGAACTTGTATGCATATTTGGACTAGTCCACTAGCAAGGTATGCTCTAATTTGTTACTGCAGTGTGCTATGACTTGGGCTTTTTTGTGTTGTATGTTCTTATTCTGACATGTTCTGCCTATAATGTAAGCTCATGAACTATGAATAAATGATGACAGCTGTATCCCATGCTCATATTCCAATGGTGCAAACTGCCAGAAGTCAGTAGCCAATCACCATGTCAGTGCCAAATACATTGGTTTGTTTCTGTTATGTGTGATTTCATTCAAGGTCTCAAACAGCTTAAATACTAACACAATTTTGAAACACTGTTAACAGTAATCCATAACCCATGAGGCCAAAGTAGGCATAATATCATTCACCTGGTTTATACTAATTAACAGTTGACAATTTCACTAAGCAGGCTAATATAGTATTGCATTATATAACACTATAAGACCATAATACAGACAGAAACTATCTTGCAAACTTTATATCATGCAGATCTTGTCTATTTTAATAGAGTCTGAAAAAGTCTTTCCAAGGATAAAAGAATAATTATTAAACACAACTCGTTCCTCATCAAACTCACTCAAGATCATGATGACATAACTTATTTACCAAGTAATATCAAAATCAAATTAGAAATACAGTCACAAGAGAATTAGGAAGCACAGCCAATCAGATGCAAGAAAATACGACTATGCAACATCTCTGATGACAATCTAATCAGAAACAGAATCACCAGAGGCTGACAAGCTCAGCCAATCAGGTGCAAGATCACTTCATTAATATGTAAGGATATTACTTATTACTGAATCCATCTGAGACCTTCGATCTTACAGTGTTACACCTTGAGTGGGCCCAAAGGATATTCTCCCATGCAGAAGTGCCAGTGTCCCCCCACCAATTTAATAACTCCCTATATCATGTTCATTACAGGGGGACACAGATACATAAAATGTCCCATGAACTCCTAAACCAAGGTGCAACACTAAAGTTTATTTTCCAAATATGATCAAAATTAGACTAGAAATATATCTACTGAGGGGTAACAAACTCAGTAAATCAGGTGCAAGATCACCTTAATAAAATGCATGGATTTAATTCATTACTGAAGTTGTCCGAGATCTTGATGATATATACTTACATTCCAGGTTTGAGAAAAACTGTATTAGAAATATGGTTTAAGGGTGGTAAGAAAGAATTGTTGAAAGATGGATGACTGACAGACAGACAACAGATGCAGGATCCTATCATAAGCTAACTTGGCCATTTGGCCCAAGAGGACTAAATAGTGAGGAGTCTGCTATATGTTATCTGATATGTAATGCAGCAGTTGTTTTTAAGTCCACAAAAAGACTCATAACTCAATGACCAATACTTTAACATCTTCAAAATTTTACATGTGCATTCAGCTCATGCCACTTTCTATGAGGGGCCATAGCAGACAAAAGCTGGTCCAATGAGAAAGTTGCAGTTGAAATTACGATGTCGAATGTCGAGAAATCCAATATCACGTGTTGGATCAAATTACATGTCCTTTAAGTTCCATTTTCTAGATCGAGATTTTAGATTTTATATGTTGAATTATACAGTGGTGGTTTAAAAATCTATTTCCTATGTCGACGTTTTAAAGTGTACATTTTGAATTACGCAGCGGTGGTTGAAATTTCAATATCGTATGTTGAGAATCCCTAATTCGCACCTTGTATGCAACTGTTTGTGATGAAAGTTCCATTTCATATGGAGAGTATTTAGATTTCATCTGTTGAATTTCATAGCAACGAGAAGCAGCCTCCTTGTTTAAAAATAACGCGGTCCCTTTACAAGAGCGACCTCTAGCGAAAAAATTCATAGTAATTCTCGACCTGTGAATGGTAACTTTCAAACTGTAAATGCATGAAATGGCACCTCATAACTGAATACATGAATGATTCATCTTATTACTCGATATTATTTTGAATTGTTAAAGTGGACATTGTGTAATGTTACTTTTGACACAAACACATCATTTCACCATATAAAAATAACAATTCTGACAGCACAATAAAACGTCCAATCACCGCTGTGTAATTCAACAGATACAATCTGAAAACTCAGCATACAAAATGGAACTTTCAGCACAATCAATGTGATTCAACATGTTAAACTGAAACTCTTGACATATGACATTAAAATTTCAACAACCGCCGTGTAATTCAGAAGATACAATCTAAAAACTCGACATTGGACAGGAAATTTTCAACCAGCGCTGAGTAATTCAACAGATGAAATCTAAATACTGAACATATGAAATAGAAATTTCAACATAAACTCTTTGAACCAATATGTAAATTAGGAATTCTCGACGTATGCCACTGAAATAACCACCGCCGTGTAATTCAAACAACACAATCAAAAACCTCGACATAGAAAATATAACTTTCAACCATTACTGTTTAATTTAACAGATACAATCTAAACTCTCGACCTAGAAAGGACAAGCATTTTTTATACAACACATGAAATTGGAATTCTGGACAAATGACATAAAAATTTCAACAGCAACGTTCTGATTGGACCAGCTTTTGTCCTCTACGGCGCCTCATAACTTTCCTTCAAAAAAATATTTCTAAATTTGAAAGCTTTTAAACTGACTGAAATATCGTTACCCAAGACTATGATAAAGAGTAAAAGTTGGAGTCCTTCAGGGTAGCACCAGTTGCATTTATTGGCAATGGAATACACTTTTGCTGAAGAGACATCATACTTGATCTCTACGTTTCTCTGTCATCTTCTTACAGTGGTGTCAAGAAGGAATGATTTTATGTTGCATGAGCTATGGAACAATTCTAGTGCAAAAACTTAACTGTGGTACCCTAGTCTGAGACTAACTTTTAGCCTACAATGCAAATAAGCAGCTGTCCATTTACTCCTAGGTCTGTTTTTACATCTTTTATGGATATATTCATAGTGAATGATATTCTTGAAAAAATGTTTTTCTCTATGTCACTGTCCAGTGGGAACAAGGATCAGGTTTCCCTTGGCTGTCTGGGGAAGGGAATTGGATCAACATCCAACCCCCATAGCTGTGTCCCATTTAATCCCTATGGGAAATGGGGACTGCCCTTAACTGGTAATAACTCTTCTTTCCCCCTATGACATCATGGATGTCACTGTTTTCATTTTAATGTATGTAGGGCCACTAATAGGATCAGTCCCATTACCCCCTGTAAGCACTAACAGGATGACGAAAACCCCACTTTATGGCTCCTTCTTTGGAGAGGGATGTCAGACCTATCTTGCCCTGAAAGCGGATTCAGGACAATGATGCCCTTTCTATTCTGGTCGACTTGAATATTTTTGCAACTGTCACTGAATTATATTGATATAAGAGTGATGAAGTATAAAAAATAAATGGAAATAAGCAAAGACTCAGGGGTAGAATAGCCACCCTCACTGGCCAAAAATGCATTTTAAAGAAAATCAACTTTTCCACAGACCATGTATACGACTTTTTGTAAAAATCTAACACACGTCACTAAATTTACTTTCACCAAAGATTAGCTTGCCTTTTCTTCTTCATGTATTTACTGGTATTCATTGAGACAGCACTGTAGTATGTTAGACTCTTTCATGGCAATTTTAACTCTTTGCCCTATCCAGCTCCACCCCAATTTATTTTTACATCATTCTTCTATTCCTTTACATCAAATATCATCCTTCCAGTTTAGTATTTCTGCCATTTCTTGTCATAATAAATCTGCAATCAAGTCACAATCTACTTGGGTTTCTTTTAACCAGAGTTCCCACATGGCTCTGTGATATTTTCACCATTTAAGGAGATGGTAAAATCCTTAAATAATCCTTGTCACTAATAGAAGACACTTTGACAAAACTTTGAAGAAGCAACTACAAAGATACCTCTTCCTATCTCATTTATTTTGCTCAAACATACTTCACACAATCATTCAAGCCAAATAAATTATATGCTTTAAGTTATATCATTCAACAACACTTTGTACACAGATTCTCAATGCAGACAGTGTATTGCAGTCAAGCAATGAAATTATTAATGTGTACATGAAATATGATGCCACCTCATTATCCATGCCATATTACATCATCTCATCCCATTAGCCAGTTAAATCGCTTTGCCAAATTTTGCAAAAGCGTCGTTCTGGCATTGCAAGGAAATCTTTATATTAACAGACCCTCCTTAAATAAAGAATTCATGGCACCACATGAGCCTGTTTGAATGAGACATCCCACTCTCTAGTGCCATTTTTGCAAACACTGTCACATGATATTAAATAAATGCAACAGTTGATTCTATTGGTTGATTTAGGAATATTATCTATCAAATGTGTGCTTTAACAAAAATAAAACACAGCTATTATTTAGGGCTGATTTTATTGGACCACTCTGTGTAATTCATCAAAAACATGCTACATTTCTCTGCAAAGTTAGTCAACACATGTAGGTTTTAAGTAACCAGTAATTTATGAGTGTGCTCTTTATGTATTACACCCCCACCACCAGAACCTCAAATTTAAAGATGCTAACTATATCCAGGTAACTGGGTACCTGCCCATTGAAAATAACCCAGGAAACATAATGAGCCATAGGGTACCCATTTATCATATACAAATTTTCTACCAGTGCTTGCAAAGGCAGCACTCACTTTGTTTCAAGCTAACAATCCTTTTGAAATCAGCAAATACAAGTACTTTTTCAGTGCCAAGCAGAGGTCTGCCACGTCTTTTAAATAACTGACCCTAATCCTACAGCTTGTTTTCCCATGTGACAACTCTTTGATTGAGCTGCAAGTGTGGTTCAGTGGCAAGTAACAAAGAGTGGTTATCTGATTTTGACATGTGATCAGTTGCAACCAAGAACAGAGTTCACAAATTGTATGATCAAAGTGTTACTTCCAAAGCTCAAGCTCAGTCTCTAAATAAGCATCTACATATGACAGTGAGGCCAAGGAAAGAGTCAGATGATATTAATGACGACTAGACCATGACGATTTACTAGACGACAATGGCAGATTTCAGAAATTTATCAGACAACGAGGATGAATTATTGGACTTTATACTAGATGACATTAGGAGAGGACATTTATAGATACTGTGAATTTTAAAAATGTGGACAGAGGGTTTGTACACATTTAATTCAACTTCTCTTTGATTGGGTAACTGGGTGACCAATCATTAGGATCAACGGGTACCCAGTACCCAGTTGTAGTTTTCAAAAATTCTCACAGCTTTACTCAAATTTCTACGAATCTCAGAAGTAACATATTCAGCTCCGAGAAACATAGATTTCTGCAAAAATGCAAACATCTTTTATGTTTGATTATATGTGAAATGTCTTCAATTTTGTTCAGTATAGGTTCTTTAAGGGTTGTAAATTGTGAGT
Organism: Megalonaias nervosa; assembly: GCA_016617855.1. NCBI lineage: Eukaryota > Metazoa > Mollusca > Bivalvia > Unionida > Unionidae > Megalonaias > Megalonaias nervosa. The sequence goes on from JAECUM010017675.1 coordinate 19,538, forward strand.
TACAGTGATTTTCACATGTTGCTGAGAGGGGGCTGGACCCTAAAGAAGGTAATCCTGGTTTAGATCAGTGTTGCTGTACCAATACTTTTACTGATTCAGTTTCTTCATTCTCTCATGAGTTCAAAAATGTAAACATGTTGGTTATGGAGTTTAATTTATACTCTAACATTTCAACAGTGACCATCGTTAACCCTTGAAAATGGAACTGTTCTCTTATGGACATAAACACTCAAAAATCATGACCATCATATGTCACAGAGATCTAAGTAATATAAAAATTAGTAGGGATAAGGAGTGTTTTTATTTTCCTTGATTCACCAGAAGTTTGGTAACTCTGGTATTTCCGAGTCCACACTCCACATACAAAAACAAAACATTGATTTTTTTAAAGGGCAAGTTACAGTCTATTCATATTTTCATCATATGTCTTTGTCATTACCATTTAAACTCACTTATAACAGAAGTCAAACTGCAAACTGCACACCCAGATCTGCTGGCTGACACATAATGCACTGACAAATCTGGGTGTGTGCAGTTTGTTATGAATAATCAGTAGAACCAACAGCACAGACCTTGATCTGCATGTGCGTTATGCTATGGCAGATCAGGATCCTTCTGTCATTTGAATTGACTTATAAACTAGTATATATGGTATTATCATCGTCATGAAGGGGACAACTCAGCTTAAATACCATAGTGTATGGTTACAATAAACAATTTCAGAGAAGTAGGTCGCTGCATTCCCCTTGACTCAACATACAAGAAAAAAATTAAGTTTATTCTGAACTAGTTTAAATTGAGACTCTTCCTAACAGAGAGATATTAAAAATACAACCTTAAGCACAAAAGACAAAATTTAATCTATGACTACAAAATAACTTTTATGAGGGTTTTAAACTGTGGCCTTCCTGTCCCTGCATTATTACTGCATGATACATGAAAATCACCGAGAAAGTCAATACATTCAACAAGGTTCCCTGACCCCTATTTTAACTATACACATCCATATTGTTTAACTTTGCCATGTACAATGTATATCACATTACTATTACCATCATACGGATCATATTACCATATAGAGAATGTCCCCCCCATCCTCCTGAACTGTGGGTCTAATCCGTGTATCTAACAGTTCTTTTATCATGGCAACTGTCTCATCATCCTCTGGCTCAATCACTGAAATTACAATAAAATAAATGTCTTCATTATTCCGTAAGAAATATAACTGTATTCCTTTTCAGGCCTTGACAGCAAGGTCAGTCGTATGCATTCTGAGGCAAATACTCCTGGCAGTAGGTTACTTCCCCTGTTTGACTGGTTAGCGGGTTACCACCACTGCCACAAGCCTGTAAGCTGGATGGCAAAATCAGATATGATATCAGGAATTTTCATAAGAGGGGGAGGTCCCACACATCTATCTCCAGATGGAGGGAATCAGGGGAACAATGCAAAATGGTAATCTGAGTTTCCTCTGACCCTTCCCACCCCATTTTTGATATCTGGACATATATGTTGGGGTGTAGCATCAGAGTCAATTGTCTGTGGTGTCAGCATACAGTAGCCACTTACTAGACCCTTACAGTGGGCAATACCTGGATGAAATCAATAGGAAGGTGATTTATTTTCTCTGAAATTGTGAGTCCATGGCATCAAAGGTCCAAAAGTCATGTGATAACAACAATAAACCAATTTCCAATGTCGTTGTACAAAAAATTTGAAAATACTAAATGAAAGTTACATATTATTTGTATAAAAAAAATGAAGGCACAATTAATTCTTAACATATTTATTCCAAGAACAATGGAGGTAATGGAAATGAAACTCTTACAAGCATAAAAAGTTCACATTTCAGCTGAAATAAATACTTAGCAAATACAGGCTGAAGAATGCATATTTTTATGTAGAACATGAAATTTTGTTTGCAGAAAGATAAAAGTTATTAGGACATGTTTAACTTTACATAGCAAATACTTTTTAACTCGAAAATCAGAAAAAAACTGACAGAAAAAAATATAAGTATGAGAAATTATAGCTGATAGCCTTCAAGAGCTGGTGATGCTGTTCTTGACCAAAGTGGTTACTGTGAATTCATTTCTTGTCATAAATAAAAATGTTTTTATGGTTTGGGGGAAAATGTCATTACAGTCACTTTATTTTCTGGATTGGAACGGGGTCTTAATATTTTCAGTAAAGAATCTTTGTTCAGTGGGTCTTTAAATGTGGTTTGTAGTACCACAAATCCAATAAGAATCCCGCAGAATCCTCTCCTTTGCCTCCTCTGCTGTGCTATAATCCAAAAACCTGTCAGTGTTGCTGACCAGTTATGATGTACTTTTGAGAGAGTGACGTATGTAAGGTGAAGTTGTTTGCATTTAAAACATGCACAGTGGAGAGAATGTTGGCATACTTCTATGCTACTTTGATGTAATGTGGCTGACATTTCTTAGGATACTGTACTTTTGGAAACTGTAAATGATCTTAGCACACTGCTAACTAAAATGACTACTCCCTTGTGCTCCAAAAATCAGCCTGAATTTGTCTAAAGTACACAATCCTTAGCAGCTATTAAAATAGGGGAAATGAATTTTGCCAGACTAGACAATACCAGCTTCTGAAAGTGCAATCAATGAATTACCAAATATATCAAATGTAAAAAAAAGTTATCAGCTCTTTTCTTTTTTTTACAATTTACCTCTGAAGTTCAGGAAGTAAAAAAGACCAAGTGGAGCTAGCACTTTTTTGAAAGGTGCACATCTGGAGTAAGGCCAAGCTGTATATTCTATAACCCATATTACACCCATCAATCATACACCAAAATAAAGGGAATTAAAGATTCTTGAACAATACCTAAGATATACAAGGTCTTTTTTAAATAGCCAGTATAACTAGTGAGGAAACCCAAGGGAATTCTTTTTCTTTAAAATTCTAACCCTATGCAAAATACAAAACTGTACAGTGCCACCTAGAATAAGAAAAAGTGGGTAACTGTAACTTAGTTGAATATACCCATCAAGTTTCATGTCTGTACAAACAACAGTGCCAGAGAAATGCAATAATATAATAACTGGAGCCAAAATAGTGGGGCACTGTGGCCTCCATTCAAACATGTTGCATAGTGCCATTCGAGTTTATTAAATGTCCATTTATGCAGTTTCATGACTGTATATACAAAAGTGTCAAAGAAACTAAGATAATGCAAAAATTTAACACTGACATCTATGCCAACAACAACGGCTGTCTCACCTATGCTTTTCATAAAAGACAATAAAATGAATGGTATTCCCTGATATACAATGGATTGATAGTATTCATGAGACTAAGTAATTTATCTGTTCTGAGGTGTTACCTGTATCTGTAGAAGGCTGGGCATCTGTAAGAACTGGCAACCCACTAGCAAAGAAATCCATGATGGTGGCAAAAATGTCTGGCTTTAATATCTGCCAATCTACATCATCATCCATCTAAAAAATCAGAGTTTTAAAAAATCTATCAATATTACTGTGATTACAAATATATTCCATAATCCTAATGAACATAACAAAAACAAAGTAACTAAAATTGATAATTTCATAATGTAATGTGTATAATTTAAATACAAGGGTTTTAAATTTTTCACTCATTCAATACGGCCAGGACTTATTTCAAGCAAGCATGAAGTCCACCTCTTTACAGCATGGATACCAATCATAGCCATATAAATTTATAACTTCAATGCCAATTCATTATCACGCTAGTATCATCTGACTGAATCAAATTCAGTTTCATTTCATATGATTCCACAAAAAATCAGAGTGTGATCAATGATTACATAACTCACCTCTACAAAACTTGTAGCAGTCTCTGGTAGCCATTGCAAACATTAATTATCATGCAGGAAATAAGTTCAGACTAGAGTGATCTTGTGAGCTAATGCTGGACTCTTGTCTAATTAAAGTGAAGTGCAAATTATTCTTCTTATCATTTACTCTTAATCTTTTGAAAATAAAATTTTAACATTTAATCCACACTATATAGCTGAACTATGCAGCTTACAGTCCACTCATCTAATTCCTATACTCATTCACATGTACAATACTCTGTCTGTTGAGGATAACATCACAATGTACGATGTTTAACACTGAATAAACATATTTACTGAAACTTCCAACAGCACTGGTAAGACATAACCTTCTGAGATGGTTAGGACACAAAAAAACCCATGGAAGAATCTATGTGGTAATAAATGTAAAAACTTAACATTGTTAGTAAAGCACAAACTGAAAGGCCACAGTGACCCCCTATGATTGCATGGGTGTGCTACTATCACGAAACATCCGCTTATCAAGTTTCATGATGGAACATAAAAAAGCACCCAATAAATGAACTTTAAACACAAAATTTCAACGAAGTCATTGATGATTAAAATATAGCTCATAAAGATGTAGAACTTAACAAGATGCATCCCCTCACCATGTGTCATCATTCATTGTAAAAATAGTATGCAATATTGCATCTCAAATACTCATGTGGTCATGAGCTCAATAAAAGAAATGTAACCGTAGCCAGTAAAGATGAAATATAGGTCACAGATTCTTTAGTTGTAACGTTGTGGTGGTAACAGAGATGCATATCATCATCAACTTTATAAACAGTACTTGAGAAATGCACATTAAATGCAAAATTTAACCCAAGTCAGTGAAGTATACAATATGGGCCATAATAACCTACTCAATAAGATGCATCCCTAAATAAGTTTCATGATTCTAGATGGGATGTACAAAACATGCAAAAAACTATGTAGTTATGAGCTAATGCAAAAACATACATAACCCATGTAAATTTCAAATGTAGGTCTTTTTTTTGTGTATGAGTGTAGAAATAAGAGAAATTTATTCAATCATCATGTTAATAATTTAAACATGAACAGTACAAACACAATTTAGCCAAGGTCATTGAAGCATGAAATATGGGTCACAGAGACCAACCTTCAAAATTAGAGTGCAGATACTCATCAAAGTAAATCCTCTCATTATATAACAGAATAATGCAGGAGGCAAAAAATACTAAATGGTCATGAGTAGGGCTGTCAAAAACCATGGAAAACTTCACCCGGGTACCTGTTGCGCCATTTAATGGGTAATCGGGTACTCATTAGAACATGAAAGACATGTACAACCCTAGTTACCCCACTGTCAAATTTTCACAAACCTTGATTGTTGTAGGGTCACAAAATGAACGGACTATTTACATCTGTTTGCACAGCCCAGTGTGCAGCAGCCATTTAGTAGTGGGCCGCTGATGCATAACGGGCGGTCCTACTCCTAAATATAGACTGGAGCTGCAACTCAGACCAGCGTACTGCTGATGATATATGATATTTTGATAGTGTTGTCGACAAATTATTTTTGTGAACAGGTACTCGTCATTAATTGTCAATGCCTGGGTTTTTCACTACGATCAGGTACCCGGTTACCCGTTGACAGCCCTAGTCATGAGCTAATTGAAAAAGCTTAACATGTCAGAAAAATGTGAAATGTAGGTCACAGCAACCTTCTGTTGTTGTAAGAATGCAGTATCAACTGAGACACATAAAATCTGCTAATTTGATTATTTTAGCATGACCAGTGCTTGACACTGAACCCAAGTCAGTGAAGAATGAAATCAGTGTCATAGTTACCTACCTCTGTGATGAAGAGTACAGCACACATCAAGATGCATCTCCTCACCAAATATCATAGCTCAAGGTATAACAGTCTAAATACAGAGTGCCAAAAACCTATTTGATCATGAGCTAAACAAAAGTGTAACTGAAGCCAGTATAATGTGAAATGTGGGCCATTCATCTTTCACTGAATGAGTGTGGCACTAACAGATGCATACTATCATCTAGTTTGATGATTTTAGCATGAACAGAGCATAAGAAATAAAAGGATAACACAAAACTGAACTGAAGTCAGTGAAGAATGAAATGTGGGTCAGACAGACTGACCGACTTTTATGAGCAGGGTGTAGTATTCATTAAGATGCATCCCCTTTCCAAGCTTCATGAATCTAAGTATAACAATACAGATACTGGGTGGATAAATACTATCTGATCTTGTGCTTAACACAAAAGCTTAACCAGTAGGTCACAGTGAGTAACTGTGACCTACTTTTGTGATGATGGTTTAGTACTCATTAAAACACATCCCCTCACCAAGTTTCATCATTCTAGGTATAACAGTATTTATTCAGCATGCTAACAGCCTGAGTTAATGGAAGAAAAAAATTAGCCAACTAAAGTTACATGTACAAAGTTAGCCTCTCAGTCTTATCCCCAGTTGGGTTGGGGCTATAAAATCCATTCAAAACTGTCGAGTATGACCTAGAAAGGTTGAGATTCAGTGAGTCTGTAAATATGTAGTGCTTTCATTTCTGTAGATGCCCATGCAAATGCTGGAGGTAGAACAGTAACTCTGCTCTACTTTATACAGGTGAGCTAAAATTGCAACATTTGCTTGACATTACATAATCATGACATTATCATTTGTCTGGTCCCAATTTGGATTGATTTCATATGATTCTGGAACAATAAATACTTGCTTGATGAGATATAACAGACCTGATCAGTTATTTTACAAGCTGCACTGTGAGCTAGACCATCTGAATTAACTCTCTGAGAATCAGCTTGTCTGACAAAATTAACATGGGTCTTGAACATGAAGAAATTTCAACACCTGTACAAAATTTGGGAAAAACAGTAATAATAACTATGCCCATAGTTTATTAATGGTGACCCTGCATAAATCCATCAGGTCAGAATTAGTAGATTATATGCCTGTCTTCAGAGCATGATCATATCCACCAATCTTTGCACAATGCATCATATGCTGTATGAATGGAAGTGCATAAATAATTTAAGATAGAAAGATATACTTATGAAAAGATGGTTATGACAAACACTATATAACCTTGGCTTTATTCATGATGAAATAGTCATAATGCAATTAAACATGATATACTCCAATGTTCCACATCTATTGTCTTGCATATGAAAGAAATAAACCAAGTGCAGCACTGGAAAACCTACACAATAAAAGGTAAATGAAAAACTGTTGCCATGGCAACAAAGTGATCTCAGTGTCTTGCCTCACTTTGCAGGTCATGAAATGAACACACCAACATATTAACTCATGGGCTAGACTATAGATGACCATTTCTGCACTGAGAAAAAAATAAATATATTGATTTGTTCAAATATTATGCATTTAAAACACTAAAAAGACGGTATGAATACAGTGAACTGTGTTGTGGTAAAATAATTTTACAACTTATGAAAAAGAATAATCAGTTCAGTGAAATCAATTACAGATTTGTTTAACAATGCCATATATATTCCTGTTTAATTTCAGGCTTTAAATCAGACTGATTAATCCGTAACAAATACTTAACCTATGATTTTATCTCTTTTGTAGTGGATAATACAGTCTTTCATTTTTTTGTATCTGGATCTCCATGTTACAAAAGGTCATGAGTGTAAAAGTTCAGAAATGTGGATGAAATTGATCAGTGACCTTGACCTTAAAGAGAAAACCTTACTGTTACACATGAATTGCAATCAAATAGAAGAACATAAATCTACCCATGTTCATCCCTAAACCTCAGCCACTTTTAAGATATAAAGCAGAAACATTAGCAACACAAACTGTGTGGGGTGTGTGTCTGGAGGAGGGGTATGTGTGTGTGCCCTTGACCTTGAAGAGAGAATCATAGAGAGGAAATTGTGAAATACTGGCCCTACTACTGTGACCTTGAATATATGACTCCTAAGTGAGGTACATGAGACACCTTCTAATGACAATATTTAGGTATAAGATGTTTCATCCATTAATCCAGACCTGCCAACCCTAAAGAGACATTCTCAGTAAGTCAGTCAAAATTTTTAAGTAAGATGGACCAATTTTCAGTAAGGTGTAAAAACTATTAAGTACTGGCAACAAGTAAAATTTTAATAACTGCTACAGTTTATATCCATGTTGTAACTTACAATATATAGCTACTGATGTGACTGGTACATGGTACTTTTGCACTTTCTAAGAAATGTCTGGTCAAACTCCATTTTGAAGCATTCTTCCCCCTTCACTTTCATGACTAGTATTGCTTCCAAGGTATCAAATGACATAGATGATCTGGATTTTGAGTGGTTTTATGCTACAAATGAGAACACCCTCTCACAACCTGCATTTGAATGAGGAACAATAAGTACATTCTTCATGATGCTGGACAACAATTTGTATTTGAACTTGCCATTAGCATCCTTGAGTTTACTAATAAGATCCCATTGCTTGTCAACTCGTTCAGTGTTTAAGATCTCAGATTCAATTCATCTACTTGGTAATTCAAAAACTCTGCTTCCAAGTTGTCTCGCCAGTTGGTTTCTTTGGGTTCCATACACATAAATCTTGATGGGAAATACATCACACTGCTAAAATAACTCATTATCCTTTTTGACACATCAGCAACTGCACTGTGTTTCAGAAGTTCATTATTCAAGGGAAACCTCTTAACAATGTAATCACAAACAGTTGTGTAATAGTCCTTTACATCTTTATAGAATTGACAAAGGCTACTTTCATACAGCTTCCTTTCAGCCAAGTATTTTCTTGTTTCTGAACCTAATGTAAGTGTATCATCTGACTTTTGTTTCTTACAGTCATGATAATCGATATCAGTAAGATCCTTGGCTTGTGAAATTACTGCAGCCTTTACAAATCTGGTCAGCAACTGTTTTAATAATTCAAGCATGTTTTCTCTAAGTTTGTGGATCATAGGCTCCTCCTGTTGCATGAATTAGTTGTACTTGTTAAATAATGGAATTATGTGGTCTAGAAATAAGCAATAAATCTTCGCCCCCCGGGACTGCAAAGCATTACACACACTCATAGCCCTTTCCTCTCTGTAACTAATTTTTGTACTGTCTTTCCAGTCATTTCTAACCAATGGTGTCTGACATCTAGACAGAGCCTTTTTATCTGATTTCTGTGATATAGCTTTCTCTAAGGAACCTATCTTGGGTTTTATTTTCTCAGTCTTTCCTGCTGTGTCAGACTTGAGGGTAGTACTAGCCTGACTTCTAGATTTATCACAGCTCAAAGCTTTACTGCATGTTCCTGCACTGTCATTATTTCCTTCTTTATTACTAGATACATGTGGAATTTTATCCTTGGAACTAGACACCTTCTCTGACATCCTACTTTTGGCTTTAACCTCTTGTTTCTTGGTTTCTTTACCAAAATATATTTGTAAGGGTTCCCACTGTTCCAACAGTCTCTTTATACCTTCATCAAGAGACAATCATCTTGTTACACAATGCTTCAATATTTTTCTCTGCTCTTTCCCACAAAGAGTCTGAAGATCTTTCAGTTCCATTTGTCTATTCACACTTTTATCCCAATAATAAGATATGTCCACTAATAAGTCTTCAACATATCAGCCCCCTTTTTAGTTGCTAAATGTATCAAATGGCACGAACATCCACTCAGATACATCGAGGGATTCACCACAGTTATATGTCCAAATACACCTTTATTGCAACCTGTCATCACTGAAGCATTATCTGATTCAAAGGCAATACAGTTATTCCAACTTAGGTTTTCTCTTTTTCAAATCCTCATCCAATAATGTGAAAATATTTACCCCAGTAGAGGCTCCATCACATGTTGGAACTGACAAAAGTGCTTCAGTTACAACCCTATCTGTGTTATCAAAATATCTAACAACAACTGGGTACAGCTTCTCAGAATCATTGCTACCATCAGTTGCTATACTAAAAGGTTGGGATGAAATATTGTTAACAATGCCTTCCTGTATTGACTTGCACTGTTGCAATACAACAGCAGTAGTTTTTGTTCTGCCACACTGACAACTATTTGCTACTGACGATTTGGGAAACATGCACTTGAATAGTTTAGAAGCATGGTCAGATGCAGCAATTGCAACATTATGCTCAACCAAAAAGTTTGTAAAATATACTTCGGCCTTTAATGACCTCCAATTCAGTTTCTGGCACTACAGATCCAAATTCCATAGAGGTTAGCAACTTACAACTTGATTTCACTGCAATGTATTCTGTAAATTTTTTGGAATTCATTTGGCAGCGATAGTCATCTTGCCCACCGTGGGAAATGTTCAAGTCAAGACGACATAATGTGCAATAAATGTAATGGTCACCTTTTTTACTTTTTTCTAAGCATGACCAAGTATCTGAGTAATCTCTTTTATATTTTTGCAACCAGTTTCAGCGTTTTCGGAGGCTGGCTGTCCTCTCCACCTCTGATGCATTTTCGTTTGGAAGACATTTTCAGACGACCGGATGACAAAATGAAAAACGAAATCTAGATCAGATGCACGCTTATCAAGAACAAAATAGGCAGGTTTAAAGCATCTGAGGTACCAATGTATAGTTAGTCTGGTTCCTACCAAAATACACTCAGTCTAAGATGAAACTCCGAATCCGAACACAGAGTCTAATACGAAAATCCGGATCCGGAATGAACCAGTACAAAAAATATCCGGAACAGGAAAAAAAAAACGATCATATTTCCGTACTTTTTGCTATCATTCTGTAAGTCTGTAATTTTAGTGTTTTTTTCATAAGACTTACGGCAAAATCGTAAGAGTTGGCAGGTCTGTTAATCTATGAACAGCTCTGAAGTTATAGACAACAATGTAAAGTGTTATAAAAAAACTTGAAATATCAAGTTGTGACCTTAGGGCTGTTCCAGTAAAACATATATCCCCCCCCCCCTGGGACGGCACTTCAAAAACACTTCTGTAGGAGGTTGCGTTTCAAACTATTTTGATTCTGAGAGTGGAGGGTTGATTAGGAAAATCACTTCTGTTGTGGGTTGTGTTAACAAAATGAGAAATCGCTGGTGGGGTTGTCAGAAAAAAAAAACGATTATATATTTAAAATCGCATCAATTCCCCTCCTAGCTGTCTAACGTGAATAAAACATTGGGTCAGAAAATTATGTTCCTACACGCGAGTGCACCTAATTTGTACGAATTAGCGTACTTTTAAAGCAGTGATATGCGTTCCGCAAATTACGTCAACATTGCGGATATAAAAAGTGCTTTGCGCAGTATGCAATTTTTATTCAACTTTTAACTTTAAAAGTGCATTTCGCACCGTAATTCACGCTGCCAGTAGCAGTATCGCAGCGCTTAATGCGACATCCAGATTCAGGAAGACAAATGTTAAATAGCTGGATGCTTCGGTTCGACATGAATGGCTGTTAAACTAAATTTAACTGGTTCATTTGGCCCTGGAACAAGCATTTTATGGTACTTTAAACCTTACGTTCCTCATGGAATATTTACAAATGTGTGTTTCAAATAAGGGCCACAAAGGAAACCAAAATGGCTGAATCACAACAGGGTTTGTCGTCAGACGACGTTTTCAGTTGGAAATACTGTCTGGTGATAGCTATGATGACAATGAATTTCATGTATATCAATCTGCTGGACATTACGAAAATGTCACTGGAAATACCAGTGTGTGATTTTGAGCCCAAAATTGATGTTGATTGTGAGTCTGATGTACGCGTTGGATGGACAGGATGCCGGTTATATTTATTCAAGATACCCATGTCTGAACAAGCAGACTATGGGAATGCTGGACTTAAAACCCTAATACAGCATTATGGAAGAGAAAAAATCTGGCATAAGAGGCAGCAAAGCACTGATTCAAGGAAGTGAATCTTTGGCGGAGTTCACGTTAGTTAAAACTTTTCTTTTTGGAACCGAGATATCCAAGAGAGAATACCCATGGGGCCATACCTGTGGGATGTTCAAAATTGCACAACCATAAAGAATGTAATCTGCACCAAATTGAGTTGTTTGAGAAGAAATTCATTTTTTAACCCAAAAATCACTGAAGCTATGAGTTCTGGTATTAAAGTCTCACATTAAATAACATTTAAAGTAGCCATGATAGTAATTTAGGATGCAGCTGTTCTAATTTCACCTTTGGTATATTCAAATCTTGAATGTGATGGAGGAACATGGCTCCAAAATAAACACATCTATTTTAGAACCTGTTCATTGACTATGAATCAAGTATATAATCCAAGTCCAACTGACTTGTTAGAAAAATTTTAATTCTTTTGACAACATTGTAATTAGCTGTCAAATATGGAGTAAGCCTATAGTCTTTCTGCCATTCCAACCAAGACCCCACCACAACCACATGACCATGCTCAATGACATCACAGTAATAATCGCTATACAGCTAGAGATGACATCTCTTCGAGTATTTTGATTTCAGTAGAACCTTAACAGAGTGGAACAGTAAGAAAGAGTGTCAGATATTTAAGTGTTAGGGAGATATTTAACAATGGCTATTCCTCCCGCCACCACTTCCTCATTGGAGATTACATACACACAAAACTTATATTAAATCCTGAAATCCTGGCAGCATCCCTGCAGGGGAGATAACTTGACCATTTCATTTGATTTTATTGGTCTCTGGTTATCCCATGGTATTTCTGTTACTTGAACATTATCTTACAGTGTGTCCAGTCAGCATGGTCGAAAAAAGCATACAACCATCAGTGTATCCCCTAGGGGTGAAAGACTGAGAGTCAAAATTCCCCTTGGTGTCAGAATTGGGGGTCAGACTGTGTAAAAAACAAACTTTGGTATCAAAACTGGGAGTCAGAATAAAATTTTGGGGGTCCCTGAAGCCCAACTGAGGGTAAAGGGAAACACTGAACCACTGAGAGTTGTTGAAGGACTCACATTACTACAGATACGCAAGAACGAGAACCATACTATAAATCAGTGAAGGGAAAATAGAGTATGCATGGTTTGACTGTCCCTGATTGGTTGATAATGAAAGTAAGATTTTAGTAAAAAGATTCTTTTGAGAGCTTGTCCTACTTGTAACTGAAAAAAGTCAGGGACATTGTTTTATCAACATAATTTCCGTCCCTTTACAGACCTCAGTTTGGAAGACTCGTTACTGAAATCAGCAGCTGACTCTTTGGTGTTAGTATTAAAAGCACACATTTCAAATTTGTGTAGGTCCAGGAAATGGTGCAGCTGTTATGGTTTTCTTTTCACAAAAGCTGTCATCATAGATGTGTCTATACTGATACAAATTTGATCATGAGCACTCGAAATTTTAAGTTATTGAGTTTTAATATCATGGTGTTTGCACTGGTTTACAATGGGAACTAAATTAGTACAGCGAGTCTTAAACTCTTGAGTTTTGTGCAGAAAAATGGAATCCAAGCATAATACATCCAGAAATGTAGAGGTTTTCTATCCTGGATTTAGTCTCCCGTTGCATTTCACATTGATATGCATAGTCACAAACAATTAGTATAGTAGTAGGAAAAGTACGTGACAAATTTAGATACATATCATAAACATGACAAACAGTATGTGGGGGGACAAGATCATAAGAACAGGCTGCAATGGAGAAGTATAATAACAACAATAATAAGTAAAAGTGTGCCTTTCTTGATGTGTGCAACATTATTTTCTCAGCTTCAGTAAGAAATTCTATCAATGGGAAGACAATAAAGGATGTACAGGTAACTAAACCACGTGAATCTAGCTACTCAAATCAATTTTAACCTTCTGGTTATATCTGTTCTGGTCTGTTTCTGTCCATTCTGGTGATTATGTCCACTGAATCAGTATGGGTTGGAAAAAAATTTGGCAAAATTTAAAGATTGAAAAATCTTTTGTCAGATTATGATTATACACTGTACTTCTGCCTGAAAAGTGAATAATTTCATTTCTTGGTTTGTTGATTCTGGTTGTTGCTCAGTTCAAATGCATCACTGAAAAACACTGATGTATTCTCATACTTTGTTACAAATATTTATTACAGATGCACATCTCCAGATATCGGTAAATATAACTTAAATAAGTTATAACAGTTCTGGTTGGAACAATGGACATTGTTAGAGAAACTTTAAGTGAGCTAAAATGTAAACTTTTTGGCAGCATGTGATGCAGGATTGCTCAAGACTTCTCCATCTCATGTGCTCACCGTGAAAAATCCATTTGTACCAACTGATGATGACTTTTAGGTAACTGTCAGAAAGGCATAATTGACAATATTCAAAGGTCTACAAAAATTACTGGAGTCAAAATTTATAAACTTGTACAGCTGTGGCAAAAATGATGAACTAGTACCTTTGCTGCTGTTGCCACAGTTGATTAGTTGGTTGATTTACTTTGGTTTGGTTTGTTTTGGGGGGGGGGGGGGTTAACAGTATATTAGGTGGAAGAAGAACCCCGAAAGACCATCAACCCAAATTGGTTGATCTGTGACAAAAGTTCACTCTGTGGGATGTGCAAGTGATCTGTAAAAGCAAGCACCTTAGTACACTTGAGCACATGGAGCCTCTGTTGATTTGATGTTTATCTCCAACAGCCGAAGTCATTTAGACATAAGATCTCAAGTTTCGGTAGATCATTATGGCCTTTACACCATTTTCAGATGAAGAGAATCTATATATGGCAGCCAGTTTTACTGCTGAAGAAAATCCAAGTACTTTTGAAACACCAAACACCACTTATGTAGAACCACTGACCTTTCACAAGTAACTGGCAACATTCTCATTTACACACTGGAGGCAAGTAATCACATGACAAGCATCTTGTACTACTCTGCCATGAAAGCCCCTCAGATCTTTATCACAAGAAAAGCATCTTATACTTTGCCATGAAAGCCCCTCAGACCATAGGTATAAGTCTCATATGAAAGACTAGAAATGGTAGATAGAACCTGTGACAACTGGATTAAAAGTGCAGAATGTTACTGCTAGGCCATCAGTGATGGTGATGATGCTGTTGACAATACAGTTAACTGAATGACATTGATTTTACGAGTACTCTGGGAAAAAAATGATTCCTTGACTTTCATCCATTTTTTAAAATCTAATTTATGATATAAAAATGTTTGACTTTCTAGATTTCTTTTTTTTAAAACTTTACATTAGTCTTGCAACAAGGCATAAAAATAAGACGTCAGTAACTGAAATATGTGTTCTTACAAGAAATGATGTAGCGTAAAAATAGGCAGAAATAATGCGACATCACTTTCACAGGCATGATTTTTTCTGACAAATCATGTATTATACGTTTACCAAAACATTTATTGAAAAAAATAATAACAAGGGAATCATAGCATATGACCACACATTTAAAGCAATACAAGATTTAACTATTATTCTAATCAAAAGCGCATGCCTGAGAACAAAGAAAAATAGCAAAACATAGTGATCACTTTAGCAAACACAGTTTAGTAAGGATACAAATTAATGATTTCTTTATTAGAATAGAAATTCCTAATATAAAATCTATATTCATGGATATTAAATTAGTAGGTATTAAGGGACTGATCAATGACATCTACAAATAATAAGCCACCAAGAAAATTTGTGATTTCACAGTATCAGAAACATACATGGCTGACAGACAAACAAAAAAAATTACAAAAGATTGATTATAATGAATGAATACAATAAAAATATGCAGTAGATTATATGATTTATAAGAATTCAGTAGATTACCTCCAGCCAGCCGTCATTTAAATCGCTTCTGTCCCCAACCCAATATTAAAATCGCTTCTACCACCCACTAACCCATAGCCAGAAATTATGGATTTAAAAAAAAAAAAATGCTTCTGTAGGGGGCAGTATTTTTCTATTAAAACATATCTGATGGTGGATCATAATTTTTTAAAATTGCTTCTGTTGTGGGTTGGTTGAATTTGAAAGTGCCTTCCCCCCCAGTGGGGTATATGTTTTACTGGAACAGCCCTTAGCCTGTTGACTTTGAAAATATAAAGCCCAACATAAGAGGGAGTCAGTATAATATTAAATGTAAGTTTCCAAGTTAATCTCAAACAGCTCTAATATTATAGAACTAAATAAAAATGTATGGGGAAAATTCTAAATATCAAGTCATGACCTTGACTTTGAAGACAAGTCCCTTGATGTGGTTCACAAGACATAAGTTCTTACTTTAGTTATTGTGATGAATTCCGCTCCAAAAAATACACCTTTAATGCCTTCAATTCGAAATAATTGCCTGAAACAAAAGATGACATGGATTACTTAATATGCACACAGATGGTCAATTTTGTAAATGCATTGAAATACAAATATAATGCAATCAAGTCTATTAAAATATATTTCAACCATGGCAGCAATACCATATATCTGCACCATTTTAACTTTTGGCTGGTGTTGAAAAATCTTTCTCCCCTGACTGCACAGCCTCATCAGTGTAGATAAAGTGAACAATGGCAGAGATAAAACATAGTGCTGGGGTATATGGAGGATTAACTCATCAGTGTCATTTTATCACTAACTTTGGAAGTGAACAAACCACTTAATAGTCATCTGATCGGTCAGTTATGTGACTGATTGTTTAATAGTCTGGTCATGTCCCTTTTTTGAACAGCTGTAACCACCAGGCTTATTGAACCATTTGTTAATACTGGTATAATGGCATTATTTTGTTGCAGCCCTTCAATTTAGTACAATTCAAAACTTGGTATCAAGCATTAGGGTATGATTAAGGTATTCTCAGCAGTGTTAATTACTGTAGGTCCCCCCCCTCCATTCAGACAAATTCTGTCTGGACTTTGTGGTCTTGCTTGTGCATATGTGCATTTCTGTTGTTGTAGTTGTTTTGTTGTAGGTTTAACTCCATTTTTCAGTAAACAAAAAACATGGCAGCCAGTATATCTGGTGGAGGAAGAATGCAAGAAAACTTCAGTAAGTACCACCAACCTATGGGAAGCTACTGCCAAACTTTCTCACATACCCATATAGGCTGTGCCTAAGACTTGAACCCACATGAAGAGAAGTGAGATGGCAGTGATCGGTAAAGGCAGGCACTTTATACCACCCTATACCCAGGGTGCTGCGCATTCTTGTGTACATATGTCATGCATCTATTTGTACAGTGCTCGAGGTAGGTCTTCATACATAGGGATCTGATTGGTATGTAGACATTCAAAGTGGCTTTAGAATTGTAGGGCAGGCTGGATGGCTGGGAACTGATTATTCAGGGATAAGCAAACACAGTAGCCTGATGTCCAGGAAAAGTGCTTTTTTCCAATGTGAAAGTCACTTGGTGTACATTTCTCAGATTGGTCATACAGTGTTTATCATTTGATCCTCTTGAACGACATTTGTGAATATTAAAAGACGGACTGAATGATACTGATAGAGTTATATCCACACTGTTAGTTGTTTTACCACTTCACCTGGTATTGGTAAAGCTAAGTGCAGGGCTTTAAAATGAACACTAATCCATTATCATGTGGTTATTATTTATGCAGATGGATCACTACAACCCTGGTGTCACTAATCCATTGAAGCAGTGAAAACTAGCACCTGTTGCTATCACAACTGTTATGAAGTGGTCACAAGTCAGCATTCCCTTTAATGGTTGACTGATCCATTTTATTGTACTAATTGAGCACCTACCAGCATCCTGCACTTGATTTTGTACAAATGGACAAGTGTCAAACCATTCATCCACTTGTCAAGTAAATTAGTATGATTATTCTCAAAAGTCTTTGCACACACTGAATTAGCCTGGTGTACTGCCCCCAAGCATTGATTTCATTACTGACAATAATAAAAAGTGTATGGTCTGAGGCTAGTACTGACCAGTTGGAAAAGGTAACATTTGCAAAACTCCATGATTAATCCGGTACTACAATAATCAATGTGTTTTAATATTTATATAACTGTTGTTGATAAACATTCAATGCATTATTTGGTGACAATTGTAAATATGCATTCTAGTTATTATAGGGCCTTTCATTGTAATATTCATGACAGAAATTAAATGATGCGAGAGAGTATAATTGCAACTATTTTTTACAAGAACAAAGAAAGTACCAGAAATGCTAGGAAAATGAGCACAAATGACTGAAGTATGACTCCAGAGAGACTGTGAAGTTGTGCACTTTCTGTAGAGTTTTCAGAGAAATACTAAAAAGCATGGGGTACTTCATTCATGAGTATTGTTGGTCAAATACAGTTGTCATTGTTTTGAGTTGATGTTAATGAATAATAATGTTGAATTAGAAAATGATCTGCCTTCTGTCTGATTTTAGCTCGATCCATGATTTAGGCAGAATCACTAAAAGTTAAATTTTGGTGATCCAGTGGGTTAGTGAAAAAAATCCTAGTCGCAAGCCTTGTCACTGCTCACATCAGCAGCTAAACAAAACACTTCTGTGAAAAATCAGTGCCACTTAGAATAATTATCACACTTTTGGACTGGCTAATGGAATCAGTGTTGCAATCAGCCATGACTAACCTTATTTACTGAGAGAGTGGAGAACTGACAATTTGGATAATGGATCAACTCCTTAATTTCATTCAGCTGAGCCAAATGCTATCAATTACTGAAGGGCACTTGACTATCTTTAGTGTCAGTCTTATTTATGAGCTAATTAAATATGATATGCACTCATTTATAAGTCGACTCAAAAGGCAAACAACAAAGGTCCCGATTTGCTGTAGCATAATGCACTGGCAGATCAGGTTCTTTGTTGTTTGCTTTTCTGATTGCTCCTGTCAAAATGCACAGACCCGGATCTGCTGGCACATTATGCAAAGGCATATCTAATCTGTGCAGTTTGTAGCTGGACTCGACTTATAAACAACTACACAGAGAAGGCAAAAATCCTTCCTTATAACTGATGATCCCACATATTCTGTTAACTATCTGAATAGTCTATAGGAATTAACGTACAAGAATTACAGTAATATTTATAAGACAAAATATGTATTCAGCCCAATTTAGAAATAGATATTACTCTACATGTGTAATTAATGTGTATAAAAACAGTCACCACATTTTTTTGGGATAAGGAAGTTAAAAAAGGCAGTTCAGTATTTATGATATTTACATGGTCAAATGAAACTTTCTGGTGATTGCTGAATTTATGACATAATTAGTGCAGAATATGGATCAATACCACATCAGGCCTTCCTTGTCAAATACAACTGATTCAAGCTGATCCTGGATGAAGTTCGTTAAAAAAACTAATGTTACATCAACTAATGTATATTTGTATATCTTAATAGATCTTTGTTGTGTGCAATTTGACCCGACTAATAAGTGAGTATATATAGTAAGAGCTGGAAGAATAAACAAACACTACCAACCTATACATTTAATAAGTAATTCTGTATTTGTATGGACCCTTAGCCTTTTAAAAACATCAATTTTTCAAAAAATAAATATTCAGATTTCACAGATGTCTTAAGTCAGGACTGCTAACCTTGCCAATGGAGAGCTGTGTGCTGACTGAGGATTGGGGAAGTCGACTGTGCCCTGTTCAAGCAGCTGTACACCTGGGATGAACTTCAGGCTATTGGGATTGGGTGTGTCCTGCACCTGTATAAACATACTCCGAGCTGAAATAGAACACCAGAGGTTAGACTGCCTGAAATTAGCTGTGATCATTATTACAACTCTATGGTCTTAAAATAAGTAATAGACAAGAGTGCGAAGCAACAAGCTTGGCAAAATTCAACAAATAATCTGTCCCTAGAATATAAAGTGATAATGTACAAAGAACTTATGGAACTGCAAATTAAATCCCATATAATCCTAGAATTACTAACACAAATCCTAATGAATAAAGTTCTGAATAAACTTTTAGTGGTCTTCCAAATAATTTCCAATGCTGAAGGGTGTTGATGTACCTGTAGTGGCCAGTAGCCTCTAATGTATTAATGTACCAATGGTCTGAACTGTATTGATGTGTCAACAGCCCTATATTGAATCACAGCAATATAATCCAAGGTTTCCTTGTTTGAATTCACTAATAATTTTCAGTTAATGTCTATTTCCAAGAATATTATAGAGCACTTTGTATTTCCAGAAAATAATAAACAATTTCACCCAAATCAAAATCTGAATACAACAAAAGAATAACTTGGATGAGGGTCATAACCATGACAAAGCATCTGACAGTCATCACTCAGACCAGGTCTAGCTAGGTACAAATACAAATGTCCTTGACTCAGCTTAAGATAATGATCCTAATATTTATCCTTCACTTAGAAAAATGGTCAACAATGTTGTTTATAAAACTATCACTGATTTTGGAGAAGGCCAACTACTAGATACATTTACATTACCCATAGCATATAATGAAATAATAAATAAATAAACAATGCAAATTAAATATGTTTTTAAAACTTTAATGGTAGTTGGCTTTAAGAATTTTCTTCATCCTTATGATTATTTTCTTACATATGTTCATGCAGTGATCTGTGTATTCTGTAAGATCACTGTAACAGATTATTTAACAAACTGAAAATCTTGTTATTTCTTTCTAAACTTTCAAGCGACTGACCCTCGTTTATTGTAAAAATCTCTAGTGTTGCCCATAAGCTATTTTAGGATGGCATCATGCCATAATGTTTTATTTCCACACCACAGTGTGTTTTACATTCCACCATGCCTTTTTTTTTTTAACTATTTGCTATTTTTTGGTTGGAAAATGCTCCTTTTGTCAAAACTACACTTGCTTATGTTAGTGATATAATTTCTATGATCATAAGTGTCATATCTATTTGTTTGTTTTAAATGCTTGAGACAGTGTCTAACCATTGAACAGCATTACGCTGCTGAGAAGATATGATTAAAGGGATTATCTTACCAACTTGAAAAGCCCTTTTCTTTTCCCGCTAAACAAAAACAGTCGATTAAGTGCTGTTGATAATTTTTATGGTTCTAAGCAGCAATACATGTGCCCATTGTGTCAAATGATTAACACCATGTGATGATGCATAAAAGAAGTCTTTGTTTATTTAAACTGCTTGCAGTAGTGTGTCCACTCAGTGAACATCATTTGACATATCGAGTAGATATCATTACATTTTTTCCCATTTGATTTGTTGTTGCAGCCTACAGTTTGGTCTTGTCAAATTTCTTTATTCTCAATTACTCTCTGGTTATTGTCCATTCAATGAAACCAATGAAGTTACAACCTCTGCACAAGTATGTAAGCAGCAACAAGTAACATATTGAACAGCTCACTGCAGAAGCAGAACAAGCATCAAAGAGACAGGACATGATGACTCTCTACAAGATCACAAAGAAGCTTAAAGGAGACTATGGAACAGGTCAAAATTTACCACTGAAGAGTGCAGCTGGGACACCCTCTCCAATGAGATGGAGAAAATGGCAATATGTAAAGAACAATTTCAAAAGGTACTGAACAAACCAGACACACCTGTTATAACCTTGAAGCCAGAAGCAGAAGAGGACCTGGACATCAATCTGGAGGACATCATTGATATGCCATAAAAACCCTTGTGAGGACAGCATCTGCCCAGAAATGCTCAAGTCAGAAGATACAGAAACCCCAATGATCCTCAGATAAATTTTCCAAAAGATAAGGGAAAGAAAAGAAACCCCAGTCAAATGGAAAACTGGAATCATCATCAAATTACCAGAAAAGGGTGATATTGTGGGCTGTAACAACTTGAGAAGCATAACCCTGCTATACGTCATCAGCAAAGTCTTCAGCAGAGTCATCTCAAGAGTATCACCATCACATCTGAGCTTCTCATCAGAAAGGAACAAGCTGGTTTCAGGAAAGGAAAATCCTGCATTGACCAGATTTACACACATATAAACTAGAGCAGATAACTGAATAGAACAGCAAAATCTTCATAGACTTTGAAAAGGTTTTAGAGAGTCTTCACCATGACTTCCGTGGAAAATACTCGTCTGATGGTATATCCCACTTAAGATTGTAAACATCAAGTTTGTGTAAAGTCATCTGTGACAAACACCTCATATACTACTTCAGCATCAACAGATATAAAACAAGGCTGCATCCTTGCAACTTTCCTTTTCGCCCTTGCCATCGACTGGCTGATGAAAGAAACAACTGGATAACAAAAGAAGAATTAGATGGACTCTCAACTCATCCCTGGAAGTCCTCGTTTATGCTGATGACACTGGTCTGTTTTCAAGTTAACATATAGATAGGCAAGAAAAGACATAAACTCACTGAGACTGCCATAAAGATACCAATTTTTGAGTAAAATATGTTTCTTTGATGATGCTTACCTGCTCATAACACCTTGGAAGAACTACTACTACCTTTCAAATCCAGCCCTCCAACATTAAAACTTTTTAGCTAAAAAGCCAAAAGCTGTCTGCCTACCTAGGTGAAAGAATGATCTCCCCTTGATACAAAATATAAAAAAACCTGACAATTATTTGTTGAATGTGAAGAAATTAGTGATCAAAAATGATAAACAAAAACACTCATATATTCCTCATATTATCTTCAAAAACTGCAGTGTCATAAAATTTGAATCAACATCATAAAATAATCAACTTTAATAAGTCCTATATTTTGGTCATTCTTTTACCAAAAAATAATTCTCAGTATACTGAATTAAAATAACTTTTGATGAAATTTGATCAGTGACAATGCCTCTAATGCCTACTGGTGGCAACACTTTAAGAATTAAAACCAATGAAATAAGTTTTGTTCAGTGAAATTTGTTTTAGTTATATGTTTTAATCAAGTTTCAGGGTCATCATCATAAAGGTGACATGCCTCTTGTATTATGATGTGAAAAATGTCAGTCTACAGTCACAGCTTTGTCTGCGAGTGTTCTTTGAGAACCTAATTAATTGCCAACTGTGTTTTGATATATCTGTGGATGTATTTGCTGAAAAGACACACTCAATTAAAAGACCTGCTTCATGTTATCATGTTAATTATGTCATTTGTATCAAATCAAATGAAGGAGGTGGAATACAATACAAATTTTAAATACATGCAAATCCTACTTGTCAAAGAGCTAGCAATTAGTCATGTATCAGGTCAACTCATTTCAATTGAGCACTCAAAAGTGTCATAAATATTATTGTGTAAGTAACAGAATTAAACCGGGTTCAATCCCCGGCCGAGTCATACCAAAGACTTTAAAAAATGGTACTAACAGCTGCCTCGCTTGGCGCTCAGCATTAAGAGGTTTGTGTTAGGACTGGTCGGCCTGGTGTCAGGATAATGTGACTGGGTGGAACATCATGCCACATGTCTGCGGCATGATGCCCCAGTGCTAGACATCATTATAAACTGTGACACTGCAGACATCATAGCGATATGACTGAAAAATTGTTAAAGCTACATTAAAAATCTAAATCACACACACACACACACACAGAATTAAACTACCTTAAATTATCCTAGTCATTCACAAATATGATCAAGACTGCATGGCAACCAAGCAAAGTAGTACCTGCTGAATGCAAAGCTCTGTTTGATACACATGCTTCAGGTTGAGTAGAAGTTTCACAACTACTTTCAAAAAGTTCGCAACATTATTATTTAACTAATAATTTTTTTTAAAAATTGCAGTTTGAACAATGAGGGTTGTTTCACAAAATAAACGTCTTTAGTTTCTTGATAAAAGGAATCTTATTTTGCTGTGCAAAACCAGGGATGAAATATACAATAGTTTGCTGGTACACAACAAGACATGCATGAATGTGATATGTGTTGAAACTTCGGTGACTCATATTTTTCTCAATCTTTCAGAGATTGGTTATCTTGAAATAAAAGTAATTTATATTAAAATGTGAACAGTTTCATTAGAAAAAGCTGTTTATTGACAATTATTCCCAATCCTTTGTAAAACAAGTATTCAGCCTTCAAATAGTGCCACTACCCCCTGATCTTCATGATGTCTAGCCAGGATGTCTCTGTAACACACACCCTTGCTTATCATGAAGTCTTTGTTTTTGGACCCCACTGTGTGTCATATATGGAACGAGTGGTGTGTTGTTATTATTAAACACTATTATATTAAGCTGAATGCTACAATGCAATAAAAGTGACAGACCATCAAAATGCTAAATGCTCACTGGAGGTGCTCTCTTGATAGGATGATTACCACTGTCTTTTAGAGATTATGTGGGAACAACTAATCACTGATACCTTCTTTTTAAGTAAATGACTCCAATCATACCTTGCATATTTTTAATATAAAGGTATCGAATGTAAATAACAGTTACACGTATTGTATGTTGTAATATTACAGTGATGGGTCAATGAATAACTGGCAAGTCTAAAGTGAAGTAATTATTTCTTCATTTTTTTTCAAGGATGGGGGTGTTCTCTTCATAAGGATGAATAATAATAAGTTTGAACCTGTTTGCTCCTGAAGGTGATTTTTCACAAAAGGGACAAGAAAGTTTGATTTCTTGTTTCTGTTTGAGATAACTGTTGACATGCTGGTACATGGCAGCTGCAATCTGTTTTGTAGCCTGCTCCTGAAATTTGAAGAAAAAAATGGGCAGGAAATATTATTCAGTTGAAAAAAGTTTCAGTGTCATCTGCAAATCAAGTTAAATTCATGGGTATCATGGTTTTGTTACAAAATTCATATTTGTGGATACTTAATTATGCTGATTTGTCATTCAAAATATAAAGGATAAAATACTGAGCAAAGATGTATCTCATGAAAATTATACTGCCATTCACTTCCATGCAGTTTTGAGCAAACAGACTTATGCATACTGCACTAACTAGCTTGATTAAGCAAGTTTTTCATTCCTAACCTGAGGCATAAATGTGGAGATATGAATAAAAAAATATGCGGAGGCCTATGAGTTCAGGACTCTACTTTAGTAAACACAAAGAGTCCCACCAATAAAAGTTGCAGTTCCATAAGCATATAGTATATACCTGAAGTGGCCAAAATTCCAGTTAAGAAGAACCAGTGGTTGTCACTGAGTTTGATTTTTCCAAATTCTTTACACCACTGAAATATAGCTCTATTTTGTCCATTAGAGTGAGACAATTTTGTAAATTCCAGGAAAGACCTGATTCCAATCACTAAGCCAGGCATTACACACTTCCTTACACTTGACTGCTGTTCCATCTGAACTATCAGTTCTAGCCACATCAGCACTCTTCTGAATCTGATCATAATCTTTGTTAATTTGCTATTTAACCCCAAAATACTTATAATAATAATAATAATAATAATAATAATGAGGACTTTGTATAGCACCTAATCTTTAGAAGATCTAAGCACTTTACAACATTTGACAACACTTAAAAAACATATATAATGATATGATTACAAAAATAAAAACAAACACCACGAAATTAGAAACAGAAAACATGCTGTAAATATTTAAGGTAAGGATACATTATAAGGATACATTATTAGGTCTTTAAGTCTGTTCTTGCAGTTGAAATAGGTGAGTTTAAGAGCGCTCTTGAATGAGATCACTGTGTCT
>JAECUM010017677.1:0-58377 GCA_016617855.1 Megalonaias nervosa
ATGTACAGTGAAGTAAATGTAATGCATATACAAATATTCAATCAATAATTCGGATATATACTTACGTATTCATTCTCAAATTCACATACGCACTCATACATGGACATATACACTTACACATTATACATGTATATACATACATCCATACACTTTTATGAATAAATAGAGATAAACAGATTTATTAATATTTTTATTTTGCATAATACACATTTGAATAAAATACATATATATAATATCTAGATATATTATTGACGAATGTTCGCTATTTTATCAGAACTCAAATTATATAATAAAAAGTTATTAAAAAATTATGGTGTGCATAATACTTATAATCATAAAATGAATAAGTATTCTATAAATAATTAATCTTAATATATTCAGAATTAATTTAAAATGCCCTTTCATTTTTAAAGAATTATTGAAACTATTTTTATGATATTAGTTTATACTTTCACTAGTTAAGTTTTTCAGTAAATTAGAATAATATTAAAATATTCTTAACTATTTGTAAATAGGGGACATGATTTGAAAAAAAAAAACAACAACAAAAAAAACAACAAAACAAATTAGATTAATGAATGTCATAGTGTTTTGGAATTTAGACCTTTTGGATATACCGTATTAAGACGGCGAATCCAAAAGGATTTTATATTTTATATTTTATTTTATAATTTATAATTTATCATATATCCATATCACACACACACACACACACACACACACATGAACATTGAGTATGATACCAGTTAATAACCTGTTAATTTGTGACCCGTGAAACACACTTAAATATGTTTTTATTTAATCATGTGGGTGCGCTTAAAATACAAGCTCTTTAAAGACACAAAACTGTACTCAGTATAAGCAGTAATAATAATAACAATAATAATGAGGACTTTGTATAGCGCCTAATCTTTAAAAGCTCTAAGCGCTTTACAACATTTGACAACACTTAAAAAACATATAATGATATGATTACAAAAATAAAAACAAACACCACGAAATTGGAAAACAGAAAACATACTGTAAATATTTAAGGTAAGGAAACATTATTAGGTCTTTAAGTCTGTTCTTGCAGTTAAAATAGGTGAGTTTTAAGAGCGCTCTTGAATGAGATCACTGTGTCTTTGTGTCTAAGTTCAGTGGGCAATTCGTTCCCCATTGCTGGGCCCTGGTATGCAAAAGAACGTTGTCCATATGATTTCATTTTCATAGTAGAAATAATGCGAATACGAGTGTCAGAGGATCTTGCTGGTGTGTACACATGGGTGAGGTCGGATAGGTATGTTGGACTGGAGCCCGTCAGTGAAACGTAGCACAGAGAACAAATTTTGTATTTAATTCTGGATCGTATGGATAGCCAGTGCAGGGTACAGAGCAGAGGGAGGCGTGCTCTGATCGTGGTACTCTAAGGATGATCCGAGAAGCTGTGTTTTGAACTTTTTGAAGTTTCTGGAGTAGATATTGAGACGAACCAGACAGAATTGAGCTACAATAGTCCAGTCTTGAAAGTACTAAGGAACACACAAGTGTTTTAGTGGCATCAACTGAAAGATACTTGCGAATGGAGCTGATGCGTCTCAGCTCAAGATATGCAGCCTTGCATATGTTCATGACATGTTGGTGCAATGAGAGAGTACTGTCAAGAGTAACACCGAGGTTTCGTACTGACTGTTTGAATTTAATGTTGCTGATATTTATTGTCTGAGGTAAAGAATGGGAATGAGAAAGTCTTTGTGTTGTAATCAGAATGGCTTCAGTTTTATCATCATTCATCTGCAGCTTGTTACATGTCATCCATGATTTCACATCGGAAATGCACTTCTCTGCACCTTGGATGGTAGCTTCAACTTCAATTGGATGGCTAGATTTGTATATTTGGGTGTCATCAGCATACAATTGAAGAGACACTGGAAGATGATCTATGACACTTGAGGGTGGCTGAGTGTATATAATGAACAGAACAGGTCCAAGAACAGACCCCTGTGGAAGACAACAACATAGATGAACTGGGCTGGAGTGTTTTCCATTTGCGGACACAATTTGTGTCCTGTTGACCAAGTAGGACTTGAACCATAGTAAGGCCGTATCATGAATGCCAAATACATGCTGGAGACGGTGAAGTAATATATCATGGTCTATAGTGTCAAATGCTGCAGACAAGTCAAGAAGAGTGAGGACTGTAATCTTTCCGCTATCCAAAGTAGAGAGAAGGTCATTGACTACTTTCAGAAGAGTAGTTTCAGTACTGTGGCAAGGGTGATATGCAGACTGTACATTGCTAAAAAGACTGTTTGAATTCAGATGAGATACAAGTTGGGATAGAACAACTTTTTCTAAGATTTTTGACGTGAATGGGAGATTAGAAACTGGGCGGTAGTTCTTTAAATCATTATGGTCGAGTGTTGGTTTCTTCGGCAGAGGCTTTACAATGGCAGTTTTGTAAAATGATGGGAATTCCCCAGATGAGAGAGAGGTATTAATAACATCAGTTAGTGAAGGCAATATTGGATCCAAGCACTCTAGCAGCAGTGACGTCGGAATCGGATCCAGTTCACATGACTTTGGTGCACTCTTCATCACGATTGTACGTACTAAATCCATAGAGACAGGTTCAAATGCTGCCAACGGTTGCCGCTGAAATTCTGTATCGCAACTGTATGGTGACGACGAGTCAACTGAAATTGTGTTGTCAAGTTTATCTCTGATGGTTTGTACTTTGTCACGGAAGAAATTTGCAAACAGGTCCGGAAGGTCGACTAGAGAGAAGGTAGCTGGAAGTGGTGTACATTTGTTCCTTGACATTAGCTTGTTAGTAATCTCATATAGCTCTTTGCAGCTGGAACTTTCCGTGATCTTAGCACTGTAGTGGGCTGATTTCGCTGCATGGACTATGTTTGTGACATTCTTCTTAGCGGCATCATAGATCTGCTTATGAATAGTGAGTCTGGTGGAAAGCCAAAGCCTCTCAGCTTTAATGATGGTACAGTGAGAAATGTAAGAGCAGCAGACGATTTCATCATACCAGGAAATAGTGAAGCAGTAATAGACGTTTTTATGGATAGGAGGGAAGAATATGGAATTGCAAAACAAAAAGAGTTTCTGATTGAACCAAGTGAAAATTTTACAGATAAATATTCCCTGATTGCGGCTCCTGCCCTAGTGGACAAAAAAGATAAAGTCACTCAGAAGCTTAGAGTACTCAATCCATACCCAACAGCTGTATCTATCAAACAGGACACATGTGTCGGACAAGCATACAGACATGACGGCATTCAAATGACACTCTTTGACACTGAAGATACTGAAGAAACTGGAAATTTTAGCCAAATCCGCAGAATGGAAAATCAGAAGTCAGAAAGACAATGTCTTAACACATTAACCCCTGGAAGTTTTTGTCGTTTTCGCCTGAAATGCGAGTAGGAAACCCATTTTGGGGGCTATTTCTGAATACATCCTAATACATCGACCTCCAAGACATTTTAGGTTAACCTAATGCCTAGTTGTGTTAGAAACATCGTTTATCATTGGCTATTTCGCCTGAGCATGAGCAGAAGGGTAAAAGATGGACTTTTTTTTTTTTATTTATTTTTTTTTTGGGTTAACGGACCCATCATTTTCGTGTCGAGACCACTCTTTATTCTAAATGCCCATCTTATCCTACTTTTTGCAAAGGTTCACCTGTCTGTGTGCAGTTCAGACCGGTCTGTCTTAGATCTGAGGCCAAAAAGTCTAAAATCCGGACACAAAATCGGATTCCGACCTCGGGCGAATTTCGGCTGGAAAAAAGCTCGGGTCCAAAAAGTTACGTTTTTCCCTCTGTATTTTGTAGTGCAACTAGAACATCCATATTATTTGGTATCATCGTAAAGCTACATCTGTCTACCTTTCTATAATACCACCCACTTTATTGGGTCATACATGACCTTGACGCTACAGAGCTCAGAAGTAGGCTACCACCTCCTGCCGCGTAAACGCGGCGCCAGGGGTTAATGAGTTAATGGGATGGAGAGTAACTTCGAAAGAGTGGATGCAAAGAGAGATATCTCTGTCGGGAATGATAGCTGCAATGTACCAGAACACGTACAAGATTTGTATCAGAGTACTGTTGCAACAAAAGGCCAACGAGAATCAAAAGTGATAGGAGATTTACTTAATAAGTTTGCAAATAAATTTTTCTAGAGATGACAATGATTTAGGATTGACAACACTAACTGAGCACAGTATTGACACTAAAGATGCAAAACCAGTCAAACAACCCCCAAGAGGAGTGCCACTGGCCTTCGCTGCAGAGGAAAAGAAAGCAATACAAGAACTGGAGGATAAAGGAGTAATACAGAAATCTACTTCACCTTGGGCATCACCCATTGTGCTGGTTAGAAAGAAGAACGGCCAGGTTAGACCTTGCGTTGATTACAGACGATTGAATGCACTGACGGTTAAAGATGCTTTTCCTTTACCCCGTGTGCAAGATTGCTTGGATGCAGTCGCTGGAGCAGAGTCCTTCTCAACACTGGATCATACGTCAGGGTATCACCAAATCCCAATGAGGGGTGAAGACATTCCAAAGACAGCTTTTATCACTAAGTATGGACTCTTCGAATACAAGACCATGCCCATGGGACTTACTGGGGCCCCAGGTACTTTTCAACACCTTGTTGAGTTAGTACTTCAAGGACTTTAATGGCAAACCTGTCTCATCTATATTGATGACATCATTATTTATGGGAAAAACTTTGAGGAACACATGTTACGACTTGAAGAAGTTTTGCAAAGAATACAAAACGTTGGATTAAAACTGAAGCCAGATAAATGTCATTTACTACAAAATGATGTGGAATTTTTGGGTCATATTGTTAGCAAGGAAGGAGTAAAGCCTTGCCCTAGGAACATCATGAAAATACTGGAGTGGCCTACACCAACAAATGTAACGGAAGTACGACAAATATTAGGGATGGGAAGTTATTATCGCCGTTTTGTGAAAAAAATTTCCAAGATTGTGGTGGAACTGACACGCAAGGGGAAATCTTTTCAGTGGACCCCATTATGTGAGGAAGCATTTGAACATCTAAAGAAAGCACTTACAAGTCAAGATATTATGGCTTATCCTTTATCTACTTGTGAGTTTATTCTTGACACCGATGCCAGTGATGTGGGGTTAGGTGCTGTTCTCAGTCAATACCAAAATGGAAAGGAACGAGTGATAGCCTTCGCCAGTCGATCTTTAAACCGAGCAGAGAAAAGCTACAGTACAACCGACAAGGAACTATTAGCAGTGCATTATTTTCTTGAGTATTTTAGACAATATCTTTTAGCCAGAACCTTCAGAATCAGGACAGACCATCAAGATTTGGTCTGGCTGTTCAAACTGAAAGAACCAAAGGGACGGATAGCTAGATGGATTGAAATCCTATCAGCGTATGACTTTACAGTGGAATATCGTCGTGACACCAAGCATGGCAATGCAGATGCTCTCAGCAGATGTCCTAATCCACGGGATTGCAACTGTGATGATGCTGATATGATGGAGCCTTTGCGCTGTGAACCATGCAGGAAATGTAGGAAATGACGACATGATGGGATATTTCTCAACAGATCGGGTCCTAAGCAGGGAGAGGGTCCTCAGAAAGTTAATTTAGAAGAAACTACAGATGACAATCAGGTAGCTGACAGCCTGATCTTTATTGATGAAGAACATGTGATGGGTTCCAATCAGGCAGAGGGTCCCATTGTCAGGACTGAACAAGAGAGTGAGAATTTAAGAACTGTGAAAACCAGAGCTCAATACAGAAAGGATATAAAGAAAGTTAGTCTCTGAAGAGGAGAAAGAAGTTCAATATAGAAAAGAGAATAAGTCAGACCATTGGGTACCTTGGGCTGGAAATTACAGCATGATGAAGCTCCAAAAGCTACAAGAAGAGGATGAAGATATAGGACCTATCCTGAAGGCAAAACAAGAGAATAAACAACAGTCAAGTGCAGCAGTTACTGCTTTGAGTCCAGCAACACGACATTATTGGCTATTTTGGGATATCTTAGAACTGCAGGATGGGGTTCTGTTTAAGAAGTTCATCAGGAAAGATGGCACTGGAGAACATTTACAATTCATTGTTCCTTGGGTACTGAGGAGGGATATCATGTTTCAGATGCATGACTCCATGTTATCTGGACACTTAGGAATAAAGAAGACACGTGAGAAAACCCTTCAAAGATTTTACTGGTATGAAATGCGTGAAGACATTAAGAACTGGATAATGAAATGTGATATTTGTGCTGCAAATAAGAAACCCAACAAGAATCCAAGAGCACCATTGGGTAACATAGCAGTTGGAGCACCCTTGGATAGGTTGGCAACAGATATTTTGGGGCCTTTACCTCTGACACCTAGGGGAAACCAGTACATTTTGGTTGCAACTGACCATTTTGCCAAATGGGTCGAAATATTTGCAGTACCTCACCAGACTGCTGAAACATGTGCACAGAAAATATTGGAGGAGGTTATTAGCAGATTTGGATGCCCTTTGACCATGCATTCTGATCAAGGTCGGAATTATAAAAGTGAAATTTTCACGAAGTTGTGCTAGATGTTAGAAATACGGAAAACTAAAACAAGTGTTAGAAATCCAAGATGTAATGGACTAGTAGAGAGGTTCAACCGTACTCTTTTAAGGATGATCAAAGCCTATTTGTGGGGAGAGCAAGAGAACTGGGATTTGCACTTAGGTTGTTTAGCGGCTGCTTATCGAGCAACACCACACAAGTCCACAGGTTTAACACCAGACTTACTGATGTTAGGAAGAGAAGTAAGGTTGCCTGCAGAACTTGCATTTGGATATGTGCGGAACCAGACAGGAGAAAATTTCACAAGTTATGGTGAGTATGTTGATCTGATTAGAGATAGGATGCATCATGCTCATCAGGTTGCCAGAAAACATTTACAGTCTGCAGCAAGACACCAGAAAGATTTGTATGATGCCAAGGTGTCCCAGTGTACTTACCAGCCAGGAGATTTAGTGTGGTTAATAGCAGATAGTAGGAAGATAGATGTGTCCCCAAAGTTGCAGAACATGTCAAGTAGACAATAAGTTGTTTAAATTACCTGATCCAGCTGGATCCATATGGGAAAGAAAAACTTGTTCATCACAACAAACTGAAGAAATATACAGGTATACCCCCCCCCCAAGATGGACAATGAAGGCTTCCAAAATGGAGGTCCTGGAATCAAGGCCTGAGAAAGAACATTAATTTTTTAAAGACACAGTTCATGAAAATTGATAGAACTAATTGTACAGTTACAAGTATGATTTCAAGTTAGAAGACTAAGTGCAAGAACTGTACATGTAAACTAAACAGGGCTGAACAATCAGAGAAATGATAATACTACTAATTATAATATTTCTGCTTAAAATGGACTAAATTGCATCAATGAAAAATATTTGCCACAGGCAGCTCATTAAATTTGCCACTTAAAAAGATTTTTTTTCATAATTCTTACCTTCATACTAGGTCTCTGTAATTCTTTTGGCCCCTTTATATTTTTTTTTTTCTGGGCTCACCACACTGATGATGCATTATCTGTTGATATATGTCAAACTTCATGCCACACACAATTATTTTGGTCTGTACAGACATGCAACAAATATGTTTCAGGTAAACTATACAGTTAAATCTGTTAGCATTTTTTTCTTGAAGAATTTCTTTCTCTGAAAAATTCAAGTACCATTATGCAGTATCATGTCAATTGCAAATGCAACTTGTGCAGTGTGCTCCCAATGGCCAATGTTTTTTTTTTCTTCTGGTCATGCATGGCATTATACTGGCTTATACTGGCATATTATTTTTGTAAATTATGCTGATATTTGATTTTAAATGTCATGCATCATAACTGATTTGGCCCACTGCTCAGAAGTTTGAAATATCTGCTCAACATACTCTGAAATATCACACATTGTAAACTTTAACAGCAATTCATCAGTGAGTACATTTATTACCTCATATACATATTCAATTCTTCCAGGTTTGCATACCAGTAGACATCAGGATAGTAAACATGAGTTCTATTTTTACACACATGCTGTTTAAGGGACAGCTGAGCACTTCAAAATAAGTTATGTGATACAAATGTAAAATACATTTATTTCTTCTGCAATATGTACTCTGAAATGGGTTCATATGATCACAATAGGTTTGTTTCTTTTAACAGTTATATGCAGTTCAGTATCGAATATTGAATAGTTTCATTTTAGTATTGTCACATATACTTCAAGTTTCTGAATTTTTCTCACTGTGCAATGCATACTTTATAATGGTCAGAATAGGGAAACAAAACTTGTACCTAGAGTTGCTCTCAAGCCAAATTAGTGTATCTATGTTCTTAAACATTTCATTGTTATCATAGTACTTGTGCTTAAAACCTGTGTCATCTGTAGGCTTGGAGTTTAAGACATTTATAACTATCAATGATATTAGTGTTGAATTACAATATCTATTGTTCATAGTTAACTTGAGTAATTTAATTCCATGTTCTTGTTATTCAAGTTGAAGATAATGAGTTTAAAGTGTAAGTTATAACAATTACATTTCAACCGCTCGTGCCGTTACTACAGTACTTTTCATAAAATTTAAAGCATTAGTATTTTTGCATGTAAGTGCCTTCAGTGTAAATTTTAAGAGTGTTGTGAGGACACTAACACTATTGGCAGAGAGTATTGTAATAACCTGCTTAAATTAGGGAGTGTAAGTAAGCATGCTTGTATACGGTAAACACCATACAAGCCGCCTAATTCGGTCTCGATTTTTTTAATATTTTTAAAATCAGTGCATTACCAGTGAATTGCTCAAATGAGTTCACATTAATATTTTCTAGGATCCTCTGTTTTGTTTACTTCGTCAATTAGTTGTTAGCTGGTATACTCAACATGTTTTGAGTTAGCGAAAATAGGGAGTATCGATGCCGACGGCTGGCATCCTTGATAATCTGATTAATGACTATTTCTAGTTAACCGTTTAAGACTGTACGGTACATACTCAATGTGTTTATAGCCGCTGATGTTTCATTTGTATACATCATCGCATTTAAGTTTGGTTTTTCTCTTCTTTATTTCTTTGGTACATACACATGTTGACTGCCCTGTCATGTGTTTTACCTCGGTAATATTGTAACAGTGCATAACAGTTTCCGAGCCATTGCTATCAGCAACAGCATAACACGGTATGACAGGCCATAGAACACAATTAATTTTACTATATATTCTCTACATTTGTTTCTCAGTACTGAACTTTCCACTGTGTGACAATCAATACAAATCATATGTTAATCTAAAATACCTTCAAAAATGACTTCACGGTGAAGTTCTTGTCAAGGGTTCACCGGCATTTTTTTGAGAGGCTGGATTGTAAACATAGCAACATGCAATGGAACACAGATTTCACTTCCGGATCATCACCAAGGCCTTATTACTCACTGTGCACTGTCGCCGAAATACACACAGACAACCATACCATAAGTTCATATTCTCAAGAATAAACAATTACCTTTAATCCCTACCAAAAATGCACCAATAAAACTCTTCTATCACCACCAAAATGAGAGAGGAAAAAATGTTCTAAAAATAGACTAGAACTACATTCGTGGGTACTGAACTGAAAGTACTAATTGTGACCCGATGCCTGACAGGGTCAGACAATTTCACCTCCATGGACAAAACTTCCATCCGTCATCAAATCAATGTCTCTTAAATACTGCTGCAACGTTTTAAGGAATTTCATCCATGAATAGGACAGTTACAGGCTTTTATCTGACACCACTGTAACACAAGCACAAGCCAATTCCAAATGGCCGAATGTCAAAAATGCACAAAATTTAAAGTTTAATTGTGATTTTGCTAATCAAGATAAACACTTCAAATAAACTGTAATTAGTTTTTAGTCCTAACACCAATCTGGAAAGTACTAGAAATTAAACTTGACTGTTAAACTTTCCTAGAAAATTCAATTTAAAAAAATGATACATATTTTTATATGAAAATTTAAATTTAACTTAAATTTTAATGAAAATGTAAAACCTGAAGTTAACAAATTTTATTCTGTGGCAAAGTCTCTCCATTCCTTTATCATGAACATCAATGGTTTACCTTATCAGGTGTGACGTAATAAAACCAGGGCCTGTCAATCAAAGGTAACACCTGAAATCTGGTAGCATCTAAATAGGCAAGCTAGAGGTACTAACCAAGTCCATGACATCATTTCCACCCATGAAGGGGAGGAGCCCTCATATGTTTGGCTTCCAATAGTATTGAAGAGTTGGTGTAGTTCTCTGAAACCAAGCTAGCATGTATTTTCCTAGGTATATAAGTGAGAGAGAGACAGGATACTTCTTGTATTTTACATGCGGTTATTGTAAAGGAAACCATGAAAGGGTACAAGAAGAGGAAGACAACTTGTTTAAAAATGGAAATATTCCACATAACAAAGGAGTCAGATATCTGACTGATGATACTGTACCAAGTTCCAGTGCTGCATCTGTTCCAGTGACCAGAAGAATGGATGCAGACAAGTTCTCTCTCATAGCAGTGACAAAGCCGACAGATGGGGGTCTCCAGTCAGTTCAGGCACCAGACTATAATGGCACACCTGGGTCTGCACAAATTCTACGACCATCATCCAAAGCAAAACTGGACCTGAAAGAGACAGAATTGAATGAGCACGATGGGACACGTATCATCTACATGAAAAAAAAAATGTTGAGATGTGGAATGATATCATTCATCGCCATGGTAATCAAGTCAACATAAGTGACAGACCAGAGTTCCAAATTGCTAATGAAAGAAAATGGGGACTTGCTTGGAAGCATACTATGATGTGTAAAAACTGCAGCTTTAAGTCACCAGAGTATAAGTTGTATGAGGAGATAAAAACAAATAAACCTGGGCCAAATCCTGCTGCTGTAAATATGATGTTTCATGCTGGACTACAATATACACCAATGGGCAACACCAGGGCTAGATACTTGCTTGCAGCCACTGACATTCCACCACCTAGCAAAACATCTATGCAAAGGGCCTCCAACATTGTAGGCAAAGCAACTGTGGAGCTCAATGAAATAGATATGATCGACAAGCTGAAACTAGTCAGACAGGTTAATGTCATGCGTGGTGTTCAGCATCCGGAGCAAATAAATGTTGCTTTTGATGCAAGATACAATGCCACTA
This sequence comes from Megalonaias nervosa, assembly GCA_016617855.1. NCBI lineage: Eukaryota > Metazoa > Mollusca > Bivalvia > Unionida > Unionidae > Megalonaias > Megalonaias nervosa. Next base: position 11,208 of record JAECUM010017677.1, read on the forward strand.
GATTTGGACATGAAAAGAAACCTGGTCAAAGTTCATCACAAGCTGTTGGAATTGCCTGTGAAACTGTTACGGAGAAGCAATACATTGTGGGGACTACAGTAGAAAACAAGCTGTGTTGGACTGGAGCATGGCTGAAGGGGAAAGGTTTTGATGTGCAATGTCCAGGAGGTCATGTTGACTGCACAGCAAATCTATCATCAGCTGCACCACATTCAGAGTATGAAATGGCAAAAGAAATTGGAAAAAAGTTTGTGCTGCAAGAAATTCTCATTAGACATGCAACAACAGATGGAGATGCACAGGCTGCTGCTGGCTTCCAAGATGCTTACAACATTCTGCATCCAATGTGGGAAGTAGAAAGACCGTCGGACCCCATCCATTTGGGTCGTTTACAGTTTAAACGCTGTAATTCTGCAATATTTAGTGAAAACATGTTTCCAGGAATAAGAACAAGAGAAGGAAAAAGGCTCGAACAGAAAATTTTCAGCCAAGACATTAAAGCACGCTGCAGTTTGGTCTTCAAGCAACTGATGGAGGACAATAGTGGTGATGTTACAAAAATTAAATGTCAACTTCCCCAAGTGCTGGATACCACTCTGCGCTGTTATTCAGGGGACTGCTAAAAATGCCGGCATTATTCAAAAGTCTGTGGGGGAGGAAGTACTAACAGCTGGTGGATGCGATCAGCATACCTGGGCCCTCATCAAGTGACTCATCTTAACATGACAGAAAATGATAAGAACATCCTGCTAGAAGTTCTGAAAATGAAACTCTCCTGTGATGTTGTAGAAAGACTGAGACTGAACACAAACACACAGAAATGTGAGGCTGTGAACAGATCAATTAGTGTTTCATTACCTAAAAATGTGAAATACTCCAGAAACTTTGAGGCAAGAGTGCATTCAACAATACACAGACTCAATAACAGCCTGGGATCATCACTGAAAACAAAAGTGACACACTTGGGAGGTAAATTTTTAACAAGGACTCTGAGATCACTGGAGACAATGGATAAAGAATGCACTTACCATCAGTTGTATCAAAAAGCGTCCACAAACCAGGCAACGTTTTCTAGCAAGACGAGGATATATGATACAGGCCCATCTGAGGTACAGGACTTAGCAAGGCAATAGGAAATCTGACTACTTCAAAGGACTGCTAGACACCAAGCGCGATCACTCCTATGCACAGGTTTAGCAGGAGCCAATGGACACTGCAGATAGAAAAGATTATCCTAATTCCATGTTCAAAATGACAGTGCTCAAAGACACCACAAAGAACACATGGTACAGAAGGGAAAACTGTAGTGGGGAAATCCGTAGGTAACACAACGCATGTTATAAGCAGTTGTGTTACTTACTACCACCTGATGAGACCTATGGAGAGGTCGAAACAGTTTTTCTCTGAATATGAAGACACAAATAAAGAAATTAAAAAGCTAAATAAATAAATCTTAAAATATTCTAAAATAAAATAACATGAAATGACTTACTAGGAGAGAGAATGAATGAATGAATGAATGAATGAATGAATGAATGAATGAATGAATGAATGAATGAATGGATGGATGGAAGGAAGGAAGGAAGGAAGGAAAGAGAGAAGGAAGGAAGGAAGGCATGTATTTAAGACAGCACTATCATACCAGCAAGGTCTACTAAAATAAAGACCACACTCTTTCTTTTCTCCTGCTTACTCAACACATCCATCCATCCATCCATCCATCCATCCATCCATGGGTGGGTGTGTGGGTGGGTGTATAGGACATATCATGATACCTGTATTATTCCATGTTACAATCTCAGCTTTATCATGCAGGCTGGAAAGTCACCATGCCCAATGCAATGCCCAAAACCTTTGCAGCACTGCCTATTATTGTAAACGGAATGAGGTTCTAAAATCAGGTGATCAACATTCACGCACAAACTGTTGCGGCATAAATGGAATGCATCGAGCTCCTTTGGAATATTCAGACTTCTCAACTTTACCATTAATGCTAGTCTGTGGACATGCTTTTTCTTCCATGTGTTTGTCTCTGGATCACTATATGACAATAGGCCATATAATCTATTGGATGTTACATTTCCTGTCCATATTCTACAATCACTATTGTGTGCTGGCACAGAATTTAAAGAGATTTTCGCTGACAGGCTTTGAAAAAATATCCTCCATTGCAACTTGTTTATGATATAGGAATATATTGCTGCTAATAATAATGAGTGTCATCTCCAACAGATACCATTTCTGTGAATTTATGGCGAAAAAAAATCATTTTGAAATTATTTTAATTTAAAATTAATTAAAATTTTTGTAAATTCAATTTTTAAACTTTTAATTACATTTTCTAATTGTTACAGTCAATATACACAAGGTGTGAAAATTTCATGTGTCTATCATTAATAATAAAGATTTTATAGCAATTTAAAATTTAGTCAATACTGCCCTGACAGGCCATAGAACACAATTAATTTTACTATATATTCTCTACATTTGTTTCTCAGTACTGAACTTTCCACTGTGTGACAATCAATACAAATCATAGGTCAATCTAAAATACCTTCAAAGATGACTTCACGGTGAAGTTCTTGTCAAGGGTTCACCGGCATTTTTTGAGAGGCTGGATTCTAAACATAGCAACATGCAATGGAACACAGATTTCACTTCCGGATCATCACCAAGGCCTTATTACTCACTGTGCACTGTCGCCGAAATACACACAGACAACCACACCATAAGCTCATATTCTCAAGAATAAACAATTACCTTTAAATCCATACCAAAAATGCACCAATAAAACTCTTCTATCACCACCAAAATGAGAGAGGAAAAAAATGTTCTAAAAATAGACTAGAACTACATTCGTGGGTACTGAACTGGAAGTACTAATTGTGACCCGATGCCATGTGCCGCGAATTACAAAACTGATTTTTATTTTTCTTTTCTTGGGGCAATACAATCGCAATGTAACAATGTGTAAAATATCAAGTTGGTAATTTCTATAAATGATCATTGTGAAGATTGACTAAATATACACATGCAATACTAGCTCATGCTTGTTTGAATACTCCAACAAAAATTGTGGGTTTTGTGGGCTTTGCTGATTGTGGGTTTTGTGGGTTTTATTAGAACTGTGGGTTTTGTGGGCATTGTGGGCATTGTGGGCGCTGTGGGTTTTGTGGGTTTTGTTGGATTTGTGGGTTTTGTGGGCTCTCTTGATTGTGGGTTTTGTGCGTTTTGTCAGGAGTATATAAGGCTTTGTGGGCTGCTTGTGGGGGTTCAGTCAGCTAGCAGCAATCAAACTAGGTACATCACAGTTATTGTGAGTTTTATTTTTTTATTTTTTTATTTTGTTTTGTTTAATTTATTATAGAGTTATGTAACTTTAAGCAATATTTTGAACAGTAAATTTTTTGTTTTATTTAAGCACAAAGCAATATTTATTTAAGGAATTAATTTTTTTATTTTTAATTCCTTTCTCTCTTCCAAATTATATGCATTCTAGTCACTTCTAATTTATTTTTATAAGCAAACTAGATATTGTTATATCATTTGTTATTTGAACCTCAGTTATATGGTCAAGTGAGTGTTGTCCTCAAAGACCAATACTTTTATTTATTTCTTAATTTATTTTCTTTATTTAATTAGTTTTATGAAGCTAAAGACATACGGAGAAGTTTCTCTACATTACAAAGATATAATTCCTTTTCTTAAATTATAGGTTCAACAAAGTTCTTAGGAAAATAGAATGTCAAAGTCATTGTGAATGTTTTCCTCACCGACCTGACATCCTAAATTCAATTCAACAATACTTGATTAATCTAGCAACCTATAAAAACATAAATTATTTATGTTTTTATTTTATAATTTACTAGTTGTCTAAGTCATTGTGAGTGTTTTCCTCACCAACTTGACAGCCAATTTACTACCATCTATATCAATTCACTTCAAATAAGTAATATGCTATAGTTGAAGTATGACGTCAAGCAAGTGTTTTCCTTGCAGATTTTACATTTCATATATTACAATCAAGTCATATTTTCTCTTCTGTAGTAAACTTTATTGCAACTAAATCCAAATATGGTAACTCTTATATAATTTTCATTCACCAAAAGAAGTAATAATATAATGAACTAATAGTATAGTGCGAATGCGTACCCAGAACATCGCACTCAGTTCAAAGGTCAGACTGATTATCACTGGTTATCTCCATACCACTGGTTATCTCCATATTTCTCTACGCCTGTGAATCATGGACCATAACAGCTGACGTAGAGAAAAGATACAAGCCACAGAGATGAGATGCTTCCGAAAAATCCTCGGCGTCTCATACAAAGACCGTGTCACCAATGAAGAAATACGGCAAAGGATCAGACAAGCCATTGGGCCTCACGAAGACCTCCTGAGCACAGTGAAAAAACGTAAACAGCAGTAGTATGGGCATGTCTCACGATCATCAGGACTTGCCAAGACAATCCTGCAAGGCACTGTACAAGGAAGAAGAAAGAGAGGCAGGCAGAGAAAGAGGTGGGAAGACAACATTCGAGAGTGGACAGGCTTGACATTGAGCGACTCAATGAGAAAAACGGAAAATCGAGAGGAATGGAGGAAGCTGATTGTTCGGTCTTGTGTGGTGCCCCAACGGTCTACCAGACTACGGGACTGATGATGATGATGATGATGAATGTGTACCCTGCAAAATTATCATATACTGTACATCAAGACAATGATAGTATTTTGGCTTAGTGCACAAAACAACAAGACTGTCATGGTTATGAACTGACTTTATTCAATGTTTCTTAATAAATGAATCATCTTGTGTTATGGTTGAAAAGAAATCAAGAGTCCGAGTCCACTCCATTCTCCCCTCCTTAGTCAGCTGATAAGAAGCATACTCATCCCTGGTGCCGTACTCCAATGTAGTATTATCAGGACCTAGCTTGGCTGTTACAATACATTAATTGTATTGCTCAAATTAATGTGAAATTAGAGACAATCTTGTGATTTTTCTGATTCTGTGATGGCTGATCACATGATAACAAAACCATTTATGCGATCAGGATGTAACAAGTTAACTTTGAAGCCGTGTTTCATCTATGTTTCAACGGAGCACTAAAATCTTCGACTCGCCCGTGAAGTTCGAACTCTAGTAAGTCAACAACAAACACAAAATTCTTCCTACAAACATTTGTTGTTTTTTTCTTCACTGATTTTGTAAATCTTACTACCCTATGTGGTGTTTCTTGTTCAAACAACCCCAATCTATTCCAGCCATTGTAGAAGGGTGCTAATGAAGCTCTCGTCAACCATTGGATGTGGTTAGGTCAATAAAAGTGCCCTACGGTTTGCAGACACAAGAGTAACGTAAAGCAGTTCTGCATAAAACTAATTGCCCTTCAACTTCAGGTTGCCCTTAATACGATTTGTATATTGAAGTTACCCAATTCAAAATAGGAACCAACGAAGTGTTTAGACGAAGTGAAGACTCTCTTCAACCGTTTAATGATAGGCAATTACGCTGTAACGGATTTTTTTTTAAACTTTAAAACTCTCTCTCTCTGTCTCTCTCTCTCTGTCTCTCTCTCTCTGCTGGATGTCATGATGATTTGATTGTAACCACTTTAACAGGACTACAAATGAGATACTGTATTGCTTATATTATTTTAAGTGTACCGCTTATTAATCAACATGTCTGAGTCTACATGGGATGAACTAAATAAGCACAACTAATTAATTTATATTGTGCTAATTTGGGGATACTTTCTGCAGATAGGTGAGGTGTAATATCATACGTGGCCCTCTAAAGGAATTAATGGGTGCTCGAGTTCTACGCGGGAAATATAAATATACAACAATACCTAAATAATGAAAGAGTGCAATTAGGCAAATTGGATTAGAAATTTGTCGTGTTGTCAACAATACGACAGTGCTTATCAACTAAGTAATTCCGACAAGTATTTACTGCTCTCTCTAAGCTTGAATGTATAATTTCACCAAGCTGTATCCTATAAAATAGTGACTTCGGCACGCAAATGGATCTGAAATTATTGACCAATCTTGATTAGTTATTAATATAAACAAACAAAAAATCCATTCACCAAATAATTACTGCATTGACAACTTCTATATTTCTTCCTCTACAGAGACCACTAAATCCATATACTTAGCATAGTTCATCAACTTTGCACATTTTCTATCAGGTAAGGTACAGAAAGCAATCTTGATCATATGTAATCTTAAGCTGATTACGTCATAAAAGACTTCATCTAACGCCGGCAAGATTATCCCTTATCCAAAGTGAATGCTACTCAACTCCTTTTATGCCATGATTGTAACATGGCTAATGAGGTAAAGGCTGGATAAAAAAAAATCGAAATTGTGCTTTACTAAGTCGGCTTTTGTTAAATCGGATGAATTTCTAAATTAAATTACGAAGCTGACGCTTTAACCGTCATCAATAGGCGGCAATTTGTACAGGTGTCTACGTGGATTTGAGATGCCAAAATGTGTGTGTGTGTGTGTGTGTGTGTGTGTGTGTGTGTGTGATTTGGATTTTTAACGTAGCTTTAACAATTTTTCAGTCATATCGTTACGATGTCTGCAGTGAGGCATTTTATAGTTATGTCTAGCATTGGGGCATCATGCCGCAGACACGTAGCATCATATCCCACCCAGTCACACCATCCTGACACGAACCTTTTAATGCTGAGCGCCAAGCGAGGCAGCTGTTAGTACCATTTTTGTAAGTCTTTGGTTTGACTCGGCCGGGGATCGAACCCACGACCTCGCGCATCCGAGGCGGACGCTCTAACCAGTAGGCCACCGGAGCGGTCAAAATATGTATTTAGTAGACCAATTGTATGCATGTATGTATGTATGTATGTATGTATGTATGTATGAGAATAACGGCACGACAACACAATGAATGAAAAATTGCACTAAAACGTTTGTAACATAAAAACTTCTAAATAAATTTAATTATGAAGTACAAAAAGATAAAATGTTACAATTCTATAAAACGTATATAAAATAAAACATAATGGTAAAAATATAAAATAAAACATAATGATAAAAATATAAAATCCTTTAAATATAGGGTCAAAATTTGTTTTATACTGCCTCTACAAATCCAAAATATTCTCATATGCTATATCATAACAAAATCCCTTAAATGAGTTCACATCAAGAAACTTTTTTCTCACAGGGTGGAAGTTGATGCAAAGAATATGTTAAAGTGTCAATTGACACTGATACGGCATGCACCCTGAATGAAGTTCAACCTTTGTGACATATGCATGAGTCAGATATAGTGTCATATAAACCATCGACACAAACCATCGATTTGTTTTTACGTGTGGGATGCCACTGTCCAATAGTATTTTCAATGTTACGAAGCCTGCTTACAGATTTTTCCTGCCATATATTTTTCCAGGTATATACAACATGCCGATTTATATCATATTCGGAAATGGGTGGCTGGCATAACAGCTTTGGCCCCTTTATCAGCCCTTAATATCAATGTGACTAGGCAGGCAACAGCACAGAATATTTTTTTGCCCAGATTGTATGAACAAATCATGTTCGGTAAAGTTTTGGGTGTTTACGGTTTGTCATGTTTAAGGTTTTGCGATGCTTTCAGTGTTGAATGGGAAACAGAAATGATGATGAAATTTGTTTATTTGTTTCTGAGATGTTTCAGTGTTGTTCAAAGATTTTAGTAGAACTTAGTTTCTGCGGTAAAATTAAAGGTTTTTTTATCCGGCAAATGGGTCGAGATGGTGCCTTAGTAACTTGCAATGGCAGCTTCAGTTTCCATCTTTCGATCCATTTGTATTCAAGGACAAATGACCAAGATAGAAGGCTCTGATTTCATTTAATATGATTACCCAAACATCAAATATAATTTTTGGTGGTTTTGACATCGAAGCTGGTGGTTTATAACTTAATTTCGCAATGATTCAAAGACTGACTTTTTGTTGTTTCTCAGTGGGAACGAATCGTTTGCCAAACAATTGGAATGAAATTTGGGTGCTGAACGAACAAGACTTGGTATTTGGTCCTAAAGACTACACCATATGCATGATGGGATGGAAAAGAATACAGATTTTTAATATACTGATGAGCCAGTTTCGTTCGTTGGAGATAAAGTGATAGTTCATTTGTTTCAACATTAAGGATTTGTGAAAGGAACAATTTAAATGTACACAGAAAACGTCTAAGTCCCTATCTGTGATCTCTCTGATCAGGAAACTGCAGGAATGATTTTCGAACTGATCCTTACACAATCGAGCTATACTCAAGTTTATATCTTACCAAAGGCGTACATAGTTCAGTGGAGCAAGACCTTACGATCTGCTTCACCATCCATCTTTGCCACGACTAGCATTAAATCCAGGTCTTTTTGGCATTGGTCACTGAGGTATTTAATATGTAAAAGGAAAGTAAGTTTACGACCAAAAAGAAGCCCTAAATACTAGGTCTCCTCCATAACTTTGAGAAGAGAACCGACAAGAAAGGGGTTTGGGACATCAGGAATATAATCATCAGATCTACATGCAAACAGTTTATGACTTCGAAAATTTGAACCCGTTTTCTTCTGCAAATTTCTGAAATCTGTATAGAGTAATCTTTACATGATATTTAAAAGTGCGTATACTCGTTGATCAAACGCAGATTAAACTGGTGTTTGCATATAGTGAACAGCCAGTTCATGGACATTTTATTATGCGTTTAATTTTGATACTTAATAGATTGATATGCATTCCTCACACAAACCCATACTTTGAGGATAAAGTCTGGGACAGACCTTGACAATAATCTGTGAAATAAATGTAGTTTAAATGGCACGTCCCTTAAATTTAAGGTCAACTAGGTCAATCACTATGTCGTACTTCCATGTGGTGTAATTCTCGAACTCGAAAAAGATGGCAACTGTGTATTCTTTTTTGTTAATGCTTGTTAATGATATGGGAAGATAGTATCAAGGGTCGATATGGGAAGACAGTATGAAAAGTTGATATTGGAAGATAGCATGAAGGGTCGATATGGGAAGACAGTATGAAGGGTCGATAAATATGAAGATAGTAGGAAGGGTCGATATGGGAAGACAGTATGAAGGGTCGATATGGGATGATAGTATGAAGGGTCGATATGGTTCTTTCCAAGTTTAGATACTAATATCAATGCTGCTTTTCTCCAAAAAATGCAGGAAGCAGCCAGTTGTCAAACCTTGCTGAAAATGTTTAGCAATGCACTGAGAGCTGTATTTTAGCATATTACCGTAAGTGTTTAATATAGCTGTTTTTATTTGTGCCAACGTTTTATGTGTCTTGTTTTTACAACCATGTCCCGCTGTAATTACATACATACATACATACGTACGTACGTACGTACGTGTGTGTGTGTACATCGTACATACATACATACATACATATACACACATACATACATACATATATACATACATACATTTATACATACGTACGTACGTCGATTTATGGACAATAATGGACAATTTAATCAAGGTAAAACAAAACGTTTGAGATATAATGACTTTCTTCTGCAACGAGAGAATAGTGCTCATTGAGATGCATCTCATCACGTCAAATTGTATATTTCTCGACAAGATAATATGTATTTCGTATACATGAAATCTATGAGGTCCTGAGCGGCACAAAGACGTAACCCTAGCCAGTCAGCTGTTAAATCTAGCTCTCGGTGATCTTGCTTTGTTGTAAGGGTGTGGATCTCACAGGGATGCATATAATCATCTAATTTGATGATTCTAGTATGAGAAAAGCGGCTCAAATAAATTTAAAACACAATTTAACTAAAGTATATGAGATGAGTGTATAATAGGGTCAATGCGACCTACATTTGCATTGAGGGTGTAGTACTTATAAAAATACATCCCCGTCAACAAATTTCATGATTCCGTGTAATAGCATTGTGCAGAAAAATCGGTGGTTATAAACTAAACGCAAACTCTAACCTAAGCTAATAATGTGAAACGAGGGGCAGTGTGGTTTCTATTGTTGTAAGGGTGTGGTTGTAATAGAGAGGCAAAGAAACATCTACTTCGATGATTCTATGATGAATAGAGCTTCAGAAATAAATTAAAAACACAATTTAACCAAAAGCCATTGTAGCATGAAATATGGGTCGCAGTGATCTTCATTTCTAATGAGGGTATGATTCTTGTCAAGATGCATGCTCGTCACTAAGTTTCGTGATTCCGGGTATAACAATTTGTATACAGGGTGCAAAAAGCCTTCTTGATCATTAGATGAACGTGAAAACCTAACACAAATCAGTAAAATGTAAACTATAGGTCACAGTGACCTATTGTTGTAAGGATGTGTTTCTAAGAGAGATATGAAACCCCAAGTCAGCGAATCATGAAATATGGATCATAGTAACATAATTTTGTGATGATGGTGCAGTACTCGTCAAGATTCATTATCTAACCAAGTTTATTGATTCTAGGTAAATAGATATGTGTACAAGGCACAAAACCGGAGCTAAAAGAAAATGCCTAAATATGAATGTATGTACGAAGTTTTCTCTGTTAGCAAACTCTCCCTGGGGCGGATGTTATAAAGTACAGTCGAAACTGTTGGTTAGGCGCTAAAAAAGAAAAGAATGGTTGAAATGCGGTGAGGTTGTGCATATGTATAAGCGTTTATCTGTGAGAACGCCGATGTCGATTCCTAAGCTGGGGATAATACTGTATTCCCTCTCTACATCGTACAGTCGAGCTAAAAACTAATAGTAAATAGTCTATACTCACAAATGACATATCATGTATGGACAGCACAAATAATGGCTCCGTTGTCTCATATGCAAGTAAGAGGTACAGTTTTCAGATAATTGACTTTTAAAATCTCCAACCATATATTAATTAGAACATGTTCAGCAAATATTGAAATGTGCGGTAGAATTTGGGTTATGAAGCGTAGCTTGATTTTCTGTATTATCGATATAGATTTGCATAAAGTCGAAGCTAAAATAATCTCTTCAAAAGTTGTCCATTTCTATAAATTATTATGCATCTGGGATACTAAATATGCATTTCAATAAATATTCGGGAGTAGGGATTTTGTATTTGGTCAAATATGTCAGGATTTGCACTTTAATTTCCTTCTTAAAAAAATGAAGTTCTTATTCATGAACAGTGTCGTCGACCCCAATAAATTAAGATTTTTCTAAACAATACCACCAAATAAAGGCAAATTTTGGATTCAGTTAGAACGACAATCACGTCAAAAAGGAATCCGCAGAATCTGCTATCGATGATCAAGTCACGTGCTTATATCCAGGTAACTGATTGGAGGGAAACTACTGTTTCAATGACATGACAACTGATCACGTGGTAATCAGAGTACGTTCGAAGCTTATGCGATTTTCATTTTGGTGGTAAAATAAACACTAGAATATCGAATACATCTTAAAGTTTAAACATGGCACTGTGCTCATTACATAGTCTGTTAAAAATATATTTTCTCCACGCTTCGTTTTTGCTGTTCTTTGCGTTTGGTAATATTAGATTTAAGGGTCAACGGTTAACATTTCTGGGGGAATGTCATCTGCAAAGAATATCACTCGATTCACACCATTATTACATAAGGACATGAAGTGTCAGTCACTTCATTGTCATCTTTGTTCAAAGGTTAGGAAGAGGACGCTACAAGCAAAGTAAATCCTGCAACTGAATGGACTATTTCCCTTTATTTTGAACGAAACCTTAATTTATTTTTAACTTTATATTGGTACAATAAATTCGCATTTACAAACAAATTTTAACGAGGTTTATATGCACCATGTTCTCACATACAAGGCAAGACCAACTGCAAACAACAGCGGCCGTCACATAATGCGCCGGCATATCAGGGTTTATGTTGCTTGTTCTGCTGATCACTTCTAACAAACTACAAAGATCCATATTTACCGGCGCATACTGGTAATGCGCCAGTAGATCTCGTCTGTGTTCTGCACTTGCACTAGAGTAAAGACGGTAAGAAACTCCATACAGCGGTTCGTGTGAAGGGAAAGGTATATCACCGACTGGAGGAACTGAAAATAAATATCACTGATTGCTGTTTTTAAACTTACGAATGTCACGGCCATTTTGCTCACAAAAGTGTTACATTCCAAATTTGATCGTCATCGCCAGCATGAGAGAAGACGTTAGAAAATATGCAGATTATTCACTAGAGGGCGCAGTTTACTTAATATGCTGATAAACCCGATTCGTATCATTCTCTATAAAGTTCCTTGGTACTTTCTATCTTTGTACATATGATCTCATTTAACCAGACTGTCACGTGGTCTGAGAGATCGAAGCTGAGGCAGAACCTAGTCAAGATCTGTACATAAGGTGTCGATTATCATTTTTTATTTCTATTTTTCCTTCAGCACTAGTTACGCATACGTGATACACGTAAACAGTAACAACTTAGTTTAGAGATGGTAGAATGTAGTGCTTATTGTTGACAAATCGAGTCATGTGTGACTTGCATGTACTCGGTGAATTTGTATCACATTGTAGCGATTTGCAAGATTTTCGTACAGAAGTAAACACATATATTACCTATACATAATTTTTTTTTTTTTTTTTATCTGATCAGTCAAAAATAAAAACAGAAATATGACAATTGTGCATTTATATGATTTCAGTTTTTTATCGCTAATCTCTGACTAATCTGTCAGTCAAGCAGAGACTTTATCAGACTTGTGGTATGCCTGTTTGGAGCGTTGCAGTCGTTCGCATCGATCTTATACAAGACATGTATAGTGAAGAGCTCACGGAGCCACGCGAGAGGTCTGGTTGAACCAGTCCAGTACATAGGGAAATTTGACAATAATTTGATTTGGAGATTAAGAAGGTTCACCTATCTTATTTTGACGATGCAAACAGTGAAGGTTTTCACTAAATATACTGTAAACATTTACAGCTTTAAATTCCTCTTTCAGATCCTGTTTCACTTTGTCATCTTTGTCTTCATTGGGTTCTTCTTCAATAATATAAGTTATCTTGCTATTTCGTCTTGACTTAGACTCTACGTTATCCAAAATGGCCTCTAACTTTCGAAATTTCTGTTTAAATAACACTACTCTATAATATGAAAATAATAAAACTAAAGAAAATCGTTCTCCTTTTAATATCGCTACTTGCTGACCCGTAAATTGCATGTAAAGCATTTGGGCTTACATAGATAATTGAAGTCAAACTTCAGGTTTCAAAAGAGGCGACGTCGTTTATGAGTTCTATAAATAGTGCACAGAGAATCGAACTAAACTGCCTTTACCGTATATTGCGACGACTCCATGCAAACACGAGTGTGACGAAGACCTACATCCCAGGAGAAGAAATATGTCTTGTTGAATAACTGACTCAACAGATGGTATTAGACAGATCAAGAAGACGGAAAAATAACAGACAGTTCATCAGGTACAAAGGATCTATGAAAGATGGCTTAAGTAAATTGACATGAGAAAAAGATAAGCCTCTCAAAACACTTAACTACGAAATTTCCATAATTAATGACCTATTTGATGCTTTGCTAACATGACATTTGCAGCCACTTTTAAACACAATGATATTTTCACACACATGAAATGTTTTCATGACTTCCAAAGCAACCATTCAACCTACATAGCGCCTGTTGCTGTAAAAATTGCACTAAAAATGTATCTTAGAATTAAAATATATCTCATTAAATTTGGTCAGTAGGATCTCATTTTCAGAATTTTAAAATTCTACATAAAAAGGGTGTCTGTGTTAAACTTAAACCACCTTTTAACCTGTTACCACTAAAAGTACATGTCATATAGAAAATCAGTCACTTCACACACCAAAACAGGGTTGCTGTGACCTATAATCTATGGTTAGCTGGCTACTCTCACACATCCTGACTGGTGTTACAGATGTTGCTGTTATCTTCTCAGCTCCTGCTCACTAATGATTCTGAATTTAAGAATAAGAAATGAAGATAACCTGGGAAGGTATTGTCAGTGTAGTTGCTCCAATAATGTTTGATCAAATTAAATTTGCAAAAACTCGAAACAAATCTGAACAACACAACCGACTGGCACAACCAATCAGTCTAGGCTCATTTGCTGACATTGTTCCCTTAAGTTTTAAGGTACGGAGTAGTATGATGTTTGAGATCAAGACACCATTATTAATTTTGATATATATGCACCTAACGAGAAAAAGCAAACTAGAAAAAATATTGTGTATTAAAACCAACCTAAACATGATTGTAATTCATGGCCTAGAATTTTGCGCATATTTCGATGTCAGGTTCCACCCCGTCTTTATATTTCTGGAATGCTTTACAACTTCCAAGGAATGAAAAGTTGAATAATGTTCTGTAACTTAATACATTTTTCATTTTCTATAATAAATTTTTCAACTTCTATCAGGATTTAGTTGTCTCAGAAACTTATTACGGATGGATAGAAAGGAAAATGGCGTATTATTTTATGAAAACTGGTCTGTGTTTTATTTTACGTTCAAAAGAGGTTTCCTAGCATTCATCATCATCATCATCATCATCATCAATCCCTTAACCCAAGAGGTCGCTGTGGCACCAACGTTGACTTTGCAACCAATTCTCTCCATCTTTCCCTGTTCTCTAATGCCCTTTGGGAATCTCCAAGTCCCATGCCTGTCCACTCCTTAATGTTGTCATCCCACCTCTTTTACTGTCTGCCTCTTCTTCTGCACCCTCGCACTGCGCCCTGCAAGATTGTTTTTGCCAGTCCAGATGATCTTGAGACATGACCGCACCACTTCAGTTTGCGCTTTTTTACAGTGGTCAAGAGGTCTTCATAGGATCCGATGGCTCGTTGGATCCTGTTGTGGACTTCTTCGTTGGTTACATGGTCAATGTATGAGATGCCCAAGATCTTGCGGTAGCATCTCATTTCGAAGGTTTGAATCCTTCTTTGTTGATCTGATGTGAGCGTCCATGTTTCACGAGCATACAGAAGGATAAACATGACAATCGAGCGCATCAGCCTTATTTTGGAACCAAAAGCAATGTTGGTATTTTTCCATATTGGTCTCAACCTTGTTATTGTTGCTGTTGTCTGGGCAATGCTGCAAAGTAGTTCCTAGCATTACTTATAGTAAATAAAGGACAACTCTAAAAGATTTCATACTATTCATTGTACTATAGATTTCATACTTACTTATTGTTCTAAAAGATTTCATACTATTCATTGTACTATAGATTTCATACTTACTTATTGTACTTAACATAAGCTGATAAACATATATATATATATATATATATATATATATATATATATATATATATATATATATATAGCATATATATATATATATATATATATATATATATAATATCTGTGTGTGTGTGTGTGTGTGTGTGTGTGTGTGAACCCTGCCTGCATCCTTACGATCGATAGAATAGATAGAAGGCACATCCATTTATTATTATTTTGAGAGATCGATCGATCGATCGATCGATCGATCGAGAGATATCATAATGTAAACTTTCACTTGTAATTACCTCGAGATGACCACCTACTATCCCATCAACAAATGGCTTATTTTATTTACTGCTCTAAAACTGCTCATCAAAACAGCTTTTCTAATAGAATACATTACTTTTTAGTTAGACCTTTTCACTGCATAAGCGTCATCAAAGGATAGTTACTTATTTTCATAGAATGAATGTGTACCCATCAACACTTTCACAAAGCCTTAATTTCATTATTTTTTCGACATTATCCATCCAACATTAAAAAAGCAAAAAAATACAACGTAAAATTTATGAATTTCCTTAATTTCTAATTGTCAATTTAATTTTTTTTATAAACAGTGGAATGTTAACAGAGAGTGAGAAATGAAAGAGGATTGAACTTGTTTCGTTGTATAAATATATCGATTTAGATTTGACTCTAAATCTGACCTTGTGCACAGTTAAATATAAATTGACCGCGCAGGCTTAGAAATCTAATTAATGTATTCTTATGTAGCAACGTATGTTTGACAGCTGCAAAACTCTTGAAAGTGTTGACAAACCAGATTTGTGTTAGGTCTTAAAATCTGGGTCTGTGAATACGCTTGAGTAATATGAAAAGTACAAGATAAGATTTTAAAATGGCATTTTAATGTCTCATCCTCTAGGAATAGTTTCCAAACAGTTGGCAGTCACCCAATATACCTTACATCCGAAACAGTACGTAATAAATCTTGCCTACCCTTAATTCAAATGGATCAAAACAGGTATTCTATATGCAGTGATATGAAATACTGAATAATTCAATTATACTTGTACTTATATTGGATATCAATGCTACAGTCTGTCTTAATGGACGAATGTAAGCACATTATAATGCAATGGTTTCCAGATCTCAGTAAGTACTAATGAATGTTCATCGCCGCTAGCCATGCTTCCTTTTAAGATAGGTTAGGATATCGGAACCTTGGCAGGCGAAAATGATCAATGGTAATTTGTTTGATCTCCTTACCTATAATTTCACAGGTGTATTTCTAATACGTATTCTCAAAGGTATACCCAGCATATTTATAACGGAATAAAGAAGGATAAACGAGTCTGTGCTGAAAACTAAACCATTGAAATTAAAGTGTAGCGACAAACAGTCATAAATACAATTATATATTTATTACTGATATATACGTATAAAACATATCAATTCTTTTATTCAAATTTTATGCAGTTTTATATAATGTTTTGGTAATAAGGCTAAACCATACCTTGATTAACTTTTTAAGGTCTAGCTTATTTACCCTATGAAGATGACATGTTTATACAGGTATAACAAGTGGTGGAAAGTAGTGCTTACAAACGTTCTACACTGCCTGTCTACAGAAAAATGAAGATCAAAGTTTAAAATCAAAGTTATCCCCTATTGCATCTATTAAGAATCACATTCAAAAACGTAGCCAAATGAAACAAGGAGCCCGTTCTCTTCATAGGGAACCAGTCAGTAGCATATTTCATTGAATCCAAGGGGAATCCCGATTTTATTGCTTTGTACACAAGATAATAATAATAATAATAATAATAATAATAATAATAATAATAATAATAATAATAATAATAAACCTTTACTTCGAATTTACAGCCGCTATGATAATAACCAAAAATAATAATTTGAGAAGCAAAACTCTGCTGTATGTTATTGTTAATTAATACTGACCTAGAGTTTGTATTTGTCCAATCAACGAGCATGCTTGATTTTCATATTACTTTGTTTATGAAAATCATATAACAGATAACATGGAATAAGGTAATCCAGTATCTGGCAGTTGTTGTTTGAAATGATTGGTCCTTCTTTATAAAGATTTTTGCCTTTTAATTACACACTAATCTTGAATCTGACAGATAACGATGCATTATTTTTTTTTACGTCTTTAACTTTTTATTTTTAGGCATGTACCAGTGCAAGGCTGGTCATGGAGTGTTTGTGTTTATATTTAGTAACAGGCTGAACGGTGGAATTCGTTCTAGAATGAATACAAGCAGGTTTTTCTAACCTTAGTCATGTATTTTTATGTATTTTATAGTGCCCTATCCTTTATATGGATAGAAGACAATAAATTACCTTATCTTATCTTACCTCCTGTAGGGGTTTAAATACACTTTAGCCACTTATTTAGCCCTAATTGAAATTTGAATGCCGAATGCCGAATAAAAGACAAGGAAGTATACTTGAGTTTGGTTTTAACTTGATCGATTTCCTAACAGAATTTAAAATTTGACTTTCGACAATAAAATGTTTGGCGGCGACTTAGATCTTTCTAAAATTAGAGATATTGTTTTGTGCCACGAAACCGTATTGAAGAGTCTGCATAGGGACTTTACTGAATGAAACGTCGTATTAGATTACGTTTAAACTGCCTCAGTCTGCATTTGGGTCAAATGCAGGGAACACACCATGTTTGACATTTTTAAAGTGCAGATAGAAATGCATACTATAACAATAATAAATTAATCCAACCTCGAAAATAAGCCTATTTCGAAAATAAGCCTACTTAGAATATAAGCCCTCTATTTTCTACAATATTTTGCTCTCGAAAGTAAGCCATTTAGGAAATTAACTTATTCCTACGATGGCTTGTTTTTGTAGCACAAAATCAATAATTTGTAATTATATACGCTGTCATTTATTTTCGAATTTTTAGGGTATAGTTCTCTGAAAAATGAAGACACTGTCTTTTTTGTACATCATCATATGTGAATGAATATTGAAAGAGTGGTTCGACGTTAGTCTGATGATGTGTTTGACGTCAGTGTGATGATGCGTTTGGTCAAAAATAAATAAAATAAATTTTTATAAACCGTTTTAATCATTTTAATCAATCATCTGAAATGGATATGCATACTGTTCAGAATTTATTATTATATATATATATATATATATATATATATATATATATATATATATATATATATATATATATATATATATATATATATATATATATATATATGTTTAAAGATAGATAAATAGATATATAGATAGGTGGGTAGGTGGGTGGACTTATTTTTATAAATTTTAAATCACGACAATGAAGGAAAGGTCGAAAAACTTTAAAAATTGCGTTCAGTCAAAGATTCTTTTCAAAGTATGCGTATCCGTTTTTCAAGGGAAGACCACATGAACAAACAATAGGCATCGCAAAGCGAATAAACAGAATAATACGTTTATCTGTTCTAATTGCATATTACCAGAAATGAGATTAACGTGCCCTATATTTTTCCCCTGAAACAAGTGGTTTTTGATTGAGAATATAATCACGCTAATAATATAAACAGCTAGTGAAAGAAACTGTGCAAAAATAGGACACTGTAAGTGATGTCATGACAATCTTTTGAACGAAGCAATTAGAATTCGTATCCTATACAGTGTTATCTGTTCAGATGGATAACCGGGTTGGCTTCAAGATGCAGTTGATAAATGTGATTGGGGCAAACTCAAACTCAATCTGTGCCTTGTAATTTCACATTATTGTATCGTGTCGTCTGGGCATTTCTTCTCATAAAGTCAATGATATCGTCTTCCAAAGGGGGTAATCCATACGAATCAAAATATTCCACACAATTCTCTTGAGGGAAGTAGACGGCAACCCAGTGAGTTCCTGGAAGATGACTTTCGTCCGTGTTGATGACATAAGCTTGATGGTCTTGAGGTTTGCGATGAGGTAGTTCATCTTTAGCGCACACGACAGGATTCCAAGAAGCAGTATACGAACTATTGTTCAAAAGGTAATAAAGTTCCCAGGTATCCATTTTTTGTTGTGTTGTTTTTTTCACAGGTAATGATAAGTCATCAATTCAATTCTGACTTTTTGTTTGAAACGATCTGTCAAGTAGCAGTCTACCCTCCTATCGTCGATGCTGTTCAACCCGGACTATCCCATGTATGTCAGATCATGATGGGCAATTACCCAGATCACTGATACAGCCCTTTGGAAACGAAGGATCTATGTGGAGAGACAAGGGTGTTTGAAGAGAGTTCTGATTTATGGAACAGAGGTTAGACAAAGTTTGAGAAAGAGAAGAAGACCTATGCAATGCCCTCTATGTTAACGAAATGGTGTTAACATAACAAACAACGGCCCTTTTAAGGGCCACTCCATTGCCTCGAAAAGATATTAATTCTGTCTTGCCTAAAAAAAAATTTTATTCGATTTTATAATTTGTGTAGATATTTATTCTCTCTTCACTAAAAAATTTGTTTAGTCGATTTTATAATTTGTGTAGGATAGATTGATCAATCTATGGGAAAAAAAACGAATATATAAAACATACTCTACTAAAGCACGAATGCACCTGATTCGTGTTTGTCTATAGCAATGACACAGGTGGCCTGACGTCACAGTACTACCTTCTACCTTGCTACATTGTTGCCAATGACCAGTACCGTGACGTCATCCTACCTGTTCCATTCCTCTTGGCGCTATACAGGCCCAACGTGTGCTAATACAAAATTCCCATTGAGGGCTATAGTACCCCAGGCTGATTTTTTGGGTCTATAAATCGGCGGGCCATAGTACCCCAGGCTGATTTTCCTTCTTTGGCATGATGAGGGCTATAGTACCCCACTACACTACTGATAGCTTATGCCATTACAAATTTACAAGCAGTTCGATATGATAAGCCAACCAGTCAACTTTACGAGTAATATTCCTGTCTTCACAGTGTAAAATTTCGTATGCCTCTCCTCCCCAGCCAAGGTTTCGATGTATTAACCATACCTACACCTTGATAGATCGATCAGATATTTCAGTGAATCAGGTCTGTGTATTTCAGTTGATGCGGCGGCAAGCCACCGCAACCAGTCAAAATAAAGTTGTTCAAATTTTAACACTGTTCCTACAAGATCGAGACAAGTTGAGCACAGAACTATATTGGAGTCATAAATAAGCAATTTTCCACTGCCGGTCCGTGTTTGTACAAATATATCCTTTCCCTCAAATACACATGTATTGGCTTCTCTATGGTATATAGTTATACTTTTGATGTCAAACTTACAAAGTATCCTTTTAAAGTCAACTGCCTCTACCATTTTCAGCCTACGTACAACGCATCGCTGTTGCACGCTATTAGTTATGTGACATTACATACTAAGAGAGACAACTCATGAAATACAATAGATGTCACTAGGACAAAGCTCTGAAATATCTGATCGATCTGCCAATGTGTAGATAGGGTTAATACATCTGAACCTTGGCTAGCGAAGATGCTCCTCCCATGTGGTAGCGTATGACATTTACTTTGCCTCGCCAGCGGACCCGTCTCTGGACTGCTTCAGTTTGGCAAACGTTATTCTGGCGGCCTTCATCTCTTCCTCAGCAGACCTGCGTCAGGTCTTCCTTGGTCTGCCAACCTTTCTCTTGCATTGAGGGTTCTATTCCAGGACCTGCCTAGTGATGTTGTTTGGCAGCTTTCTCATTGTATGCCCGATCCATTCACAATTCCTTCTGGAGATTTCTTGGGGGATAGGTAACTGGCCGGTTGTTCCCCACAAGTCCTTGTTAAGGATCTCTGGACATTGGATGTTGATGAGGCAGTACGGGCAGCTGTTCACAAAGGACTGCATTTTATTGTAGGTTGTCTTAGTTACACTCCAAGTTTCCAAGCCGTAGAACAGGTCGGACTTCACGTCTGTGTTGACAGTCGGAGCTTGTTCTTTTTAGAGATGGATGACGAGCTCCGTGCCTCTTTCAAGGTGTTAAACCTGCACAGTAAAATGTTCTTTACAGTTGGTCAAACTGTGGTTTGAGCAATGAAGGCGTATTGGCAACATAGATGAAGCGGTTGAGTCAGCTAAGACTTTATGGGGAACATTGGGGATGACCAAAAGCTGTAGTGCTTAGTTCCCTGCACAACACAACACCTCAACTTTTTCAACTGTTGAGAACATCGGAAGCACAAAATTAGTTGATTAAGAGCAGACTTTTATTCTTCTAAACACTTAGCGAATTTCTCACCATTCAAATAAAGTTAATTTTTGCAAAAATATGATATATAAGAACAACTTTCTGTATATGTAATAATACAATACTCTGTCAAAATTAACTCTGAAAGTTGATATTACATACATTTCCAATCCTTACTCTTTTATCGTTAAAGATATTTAATATATCCTTATTCCCAAAGTAACATGTTCTGAAGTCAAAGACAAGGCGTGCGATAGGTCGCAGGTAGTTTCAGGTGTTTCATCCTGATTTAAAGTGTACAGTTCCAGTAAAGTTATCACAGATGTAGATGAGTTCTCACCAGTCATTCTCCATATTTATTTAGGATGATGAATTGAAACTTCCGAACAGGTAACTACTACTACTACTAATGCTACTACTACTACAACTACCACCACTACAAGCACTATTACAACCACCACCACCAATAATAATAATAATAATAATAATAATAATAATAATAATTATAATTTTGGAATAAATTTAGAAAAATAAGAACAGGAAAACTCTCTTTTATGTCTTAATTCAAATAATTATCAAATACACCATGACATTAATAAAATCAATGAAGTTACAGCTGCCCACCCACTCACCCCCGGTCTCCAAACAAATTTGACTGCTACCATTTCTACAAGGGTTATTTATGGTAACTGTTAAAAGTTAGGAACTATGACATTTATATAAAAATGAACTGTGTTGTAAATCTACCACTATCTGTGATTTCGTTGAAAATGTTCCAATTTTTAACTATTAGGTCTGTCCCGTACAGAGAGAAATTTGAACATGTGCAGTTTTATAATCAAGTCTTTTCGTCGCTCCATTACCATGAATTAAAATTAAAACGACATGTTAGTTTAGTAACTTTAAAATCAAAAGTAGATGGTCGTTATATGAGTGATTGCCTCCCACACACTGTAGCATTCCGGAATTTACCTTTCTAATGGTTTATGGCATGCGATAAATGGTAGGCATATTTCCCTGTTAAAACTATCGATGCTATCTTGATGTGTACACACATTTACACAAAAGTTATTTCCTTGTGTTACGGCTGTTTCATCCGTTTATTTTAAACAGAGGAAATAATTGTCGCAACTATGATAAAATTGTTCTAAATCAATAAATAACAAATATGTACAATTCTTTCATTCTTCCTGTGTAGCAAGCATTTGATCTTGAAAATAAATAGTGAAGGATGTATCGTACAATAATGTAACTGTTTGTTTTGACGGTATTTTGTGACTTAATTCTACTTTATTCTTTATTTGTTACTCATTTTAAGTAAAAACGATCAGCAGCGTGCACATTTGTATATGTTGATCACTATTTACGTGATTACGTGACTCGGAATTTACCATCTTGTGTCTCTCGCGCTTATCTCCTCTAAATCTGGTAGCTAAATAAATTTATACTAGTCTCCTACTTTTTTCTTTCTATCTTTACTTCTTTCAAAGCGTTCTTCAAGAAACACATACGAGAAAGACTGAGAGGGTTATCGGACCAAAATGTACGCGGATTTGCAAGGGGGCGGTGCGGAGTGGGGGGTGGGTGGGAGAGAGGTGAATGCATGTTAAAGGTTTAAACAAATGCTAAAGTAATGTGTAGTGTACTTGGAAAATAAATTTCAGCTATCGTATTTTGCTCGCTTATAAGTCAAGTCAAACTGCAAACAAAGATCCTGATCCGCCATAGTATAATGTGCCTGCAGATCAGGGTCTATATTAGTTGTTCTACTGACTACTACTAAAAACTGCACAGACCCAGATCTACGGCGCATTATGCGACGGCAGATCTTGGTGCAGTTTGAAGTAGGACTCGTCTTATAAAAGAGTAAATGGAATAATTACTATTTAATACCCAGCACAAAAAAAAGAAAAGTACTTCCTAAATAATTTTGCAAAAGTGTTGGAGATACCTGAAAAGTTTCGCCCTTCTGAAGTACCTCTTGTCAATACAGAGACACGCTGTCAATATGCTAAGTTGTTGACAAAGCGAACGGGTTGAGCTCCTGATGACATATAAATAGTGCAATCACCTATACTGTTAGAGGTCAGATGTTTCACTATATCGGCTTATTTTCCTTTGGGGAACAATACAAAATTCGAATCAAAGGGTTTTGATCGGCTGCTAACAGATGTAAAGACAAAACAAAAATTCAATTTAGAAAAAGATACTTAATGAGTATCGTAGACAGCCAGCAAATCGAAATATCGAAATCCGAATAATACTTTTCCCACCAACGTGAAAATTGGTTAGGATATATATTGGCTTAGTTTAAGAACGTGTTTGTTCAAATAAACGTAGCTCTAAATGACGTGTTCATTACTTTCTCATTTATCACGATGGGCTACATACCTTTGTTAAGAAAATACGACCAACACAACACTGTAAATTCGGTGGTAAAATGTCAATTGGAGAAAACCATACACTTTGATAACCGTATCACATTCAGTTTCGACTGCATTTGCTGTGACCTTTTCTCTAAACTGGCTTTACTGAAGAAGAATGTGAAGATTTTGCTAATAACCAAAAATCACAGAATTCTTTACTTGCAGTGTTGGGACACAGGGTTACTGATGTTACAAGGTAGCACGCGGGAAACATCATAATATCCGAATGACGTAAGAATAAAGTACGTCTGAGTCGCGACGCACAATCTGGTTCTTTGATCTTTTTTTATCTTAATTTAGCTTCACATAAGAGACAAACAGTAGGATCCAGTCAATGTTTAGATGACCTAGAGTCAGATCAGCGTTAAGAGTATGAGCTGTGTGGAGTGTGCATTATTACATTATGATATCATCAATATGACGTCATTTTTTATTTTCGTGTATCTAGTGCTATGAACTCTGGAAGAGACTTCTCTTTTCAAGTAATGCAAAGGAAAAAAAAGAAAAACAACGTTTAGACAGTTGTGATAATAATAACAAACAATTTCCATGAAAGAGGAATCTCGGTCTAACATGTTAACAAACGTTTCCCCCGCATTTCGCTGTTTTTCAATCCTTTTGGAGATATTTGCTGAAGGACAAATGATTACTGATTCTACAGATATCAAATTGGAGTAACGGCCTTAGCAAACGCGGGGCCCGATTTGGATCATTTTGGCGGGGTCCCCTGGATTTACGAGCGGGGCCCCCTTGTGAGCACGGCATTTAGAAATAAACTTTTAAACAAGTTTTATATGATATTAAACTTAAAGTTTTCTTTCTTCGCTTTAAAATTACTTTCTCTCCATAGATATATAGTTTTTGCAGACAATTTGTACCTTTTTTCAGTAAGTTACATTAAAGTAAGTACAATGTGACCAAATTCGGTTTAGCTATTGTATTGAAGAGCTCGTGGAAGACATACGCAGAGCCATGATGACCTTGGGATTGGAAGCTGTATAAATAAACGCGTGCACGCAAGGCATGCAGTAACGGAACGATATCATGTAATCAATAATCTGAACGCTTCATATCGTTACTGTATCACAAGGAACAAGAAGCTAATCGCAATGTTTTATTTACAAACCCATCCATGAAATGTATTAGCCAGAGTCCTATATCAGAATCAGATGAAGTATATTGTGCTGTTATCCATCCTAAGCAACATATATACCGTATTTACACGCTTATAAGACGAGTTCAGCTGCAAAGACCCAGATCTGCCGTAGCATAATGTGCCGGTAGATCTGGGTCTGTGCAGTTTGTTAGCACTAATCAGTAGAACAATCAATATAGACCCTGATGTGCAGAGCTTTATGCTGCGGCAGATCAGAATCTTTGTTTTTTGCAGCTTGACTCGACTTATCAGCGAGTACATACGGTAAATGTTAAATTATCATTTTGTTTTCCATTGCCCATTTTATACAGGTTTTACAAACAGATTTTTACTAATGAATTTTGCAAGAAATACCCCATTGTCGGGAAATCTTTAATTCTTTGGTGACATCCAAGAAGTAATTCTTTAATATTTAAATTTGCAAAATATATATTCTAATCATTCCATATAAAATAGTAAGTGAATATGTAACTATATTATCATCCTATCGGGAAAAAATTCACACCACGTGTGGTACTTTCCACACATTTGCATCATGACAGCTCTTTCATGACGCTCCGTTACCATCTTGCTGCATTATTTTCGTGGTGGTTGCTTGATTCCTTTCTTTCTTTCTTTTCACTTTCTGTTAATTTTTTTCAAACCGCTATCTAAAAGAGGTAAATCGAAAATGTAATTTTGACTGATTAACAATAACGACTCAGTTTGTATGACTTTCACCAACACGGTCCCCATCATAAGACCTGCTGCCGTTATGTACCAGTATTATTTAACATACTTACGGTATGTACGTAAATGTCACAACTATTTGTCACAGCTTGCATATTATGTCAGTTAATATTGCTACATGACGTCTGCAGCACAATTTCAGTACGTTAAAGTCAAAGAAGGTTTTTAATTATGTTTTTAATGCATGATTCTGGTATTTGAAATCTATACTTTACCTCAGCTGTTACATAGATTATCTGTAAATTTTGATTAAAACTACACGTCATGTTTGCCCTCATAACAATTTCGTATGAACCCGTCACGTATTACTTATTCCTGATTGTTAAAATAAGAGAGATGTTTTGCTACGAAAGACATCATTCCAGCTTTAGCTCTGCTGTATCATTAACTGTGTTTCTCTCTGCAATATATCTTTTCAGATGGTAAAGAATGAACAGTATGATTATGTCAAGTTCTATATCAACATCTAAAACTTCAAAAGGGCTATTGAAATATAAGTAACATCATCGTCTCTCCACCGTTCAAAAGCCCGGGGGGGGGGGAGAGGGGTAAGTTTCGCAATAGAATCAAGTGTCACTGCTTGGCTCTGTACAACGTGTTACTTACAGTAGCAGGTTTCCTGCAAGCCGACAAGGACTCTAAGTGAATTTTATTGTATTGTAAATGTAGCATTGTTTATGGTACTATCGTAAATGCCTCCATTACTAGATACGTAATGTCACTTTACAGATATGGAACGTACAGTTAAGGTGGTAATTGGATAAGTTCATGTCATTTTACCGATAAATTTGAGGCAGAAACGATTGTAGACATAGGGTAAATAAGTTTGTCGCCTGTTTATTTCACCTTCCATTTGTCAATAGATGTACATTATTGGAACCGTTCACGTTTATGTTTATTTTGCGTAATCGTATGTCATCTGCCAATGTGGTCAAACAGATGTTATGCATTCATTGTATGTGAACAAATGGTTTCAACTCTATGGCTGAAAACGGATATAGAATAATCATCGAACAAAGTGGACCTTAACAACGACCTAACTGGAGCCATACTTACTGCGTTAATATGCACATTAGCAATTCTATTAAATACATTGCAGTGTGTACCATTCAATTTTGATGTGGAGGTAACTGCACCGTATCAATAATACGACAGTAACGGTCCTTTTGATGAAACACTAATACTGTTACCGTTGGCAGGGACAGTAATACATCATGATAAATCATGTCTCAACACAACAGTTTTTTTAAAAAAGTCTACAACGTTCAAGAAAACCGAGATATGACTACTTGATTCACTCTAGATCCTCCACATTCAATTGATTTCTTCTACCACTTTACAGGAAAATATTTGATTCTTTTTTTCACGCTTATCTTTAGCTTTATTTACACTCTATACATTAAACATTCCGTGTTTAACACAACTAATAGTTTTACAGGACTTAAACTCAATATGTAATGTATGGAGTAAAAATGTTAATTGAATCCATGTCAGTTTATATTGTACAATTAATGTTTGTATCTAAAAATATATCTGGTTTATGTATTTCCTTTTTGTCTCACCTGCTTTATGTACCGTCCTTGTCTGACAACCACTTGGACATATGAGATATTTAAAGCACATATGCTTTTCAACAAGTTTTGTCTCGATTATTTACACTATTTGATTGATAGTTTTTACGCATGTCCTAACAACTAGTTGCGTTTTTTATTTTTGTATGGAATTGCTGTCTTTTAAAATGTACACACAGACTGATATCAATAATAAAATAAGTGCATACATATATAATCAAAAATGACTTCTACGAAATGTTTCATTCTGACTGTTGTATATAATAGATTTATATTTTATAACACTTGTAGAACGTATAACAGATTGTTCTTCGTGAGAAATAGTTTATTTAGACAACGGTCAAGTATCACAGTTTCTTATCCGGGGTTGATTGAGTAGAATACTTGTGAAATATCTATCGTCCGCTCTCAGCCCATCAATTAGACTTTTATAAATTAGACTTTTATAACTCATTTCAACACAGATGTTTCACATAAAACCATTCTAGTATAAAGTGTTAGCTATCCTATAAACGAGGGCACTATACAGTTACTTAATCATCCAAAACACTTAACAAGGGCTTTTGTGTGTCAGAAATTACTACGCACGACACGTGATATCGACCATCGCCAGACATTAAGTGCCTAACTCCTCTTTTCACTGCACAAGAACTCATAAATATCAAGAGATCCAACAAGCCACGGATTAGTAATGTCGGTATTATCAAGAGATCGCACAGGCCACGGATTTATAACGTCCGTATAATCAAGAGATCGTACAGGCCATGGATTTGTAATGTCGATATTATCAAGTGAGCGTACAGGCCATGGATTTTTAATGTCGGTATTATCAAGAGATTGTACAAGCCATGGATTTTTAATGTCGGTATTATCAAGAGAGCGTACAGGCCATGGATTTGTAATGTCGGTATTATCAAGAGATCGTACAGGCCATGGATTTGTAATGTCGGTATTATCAAAAGATCGTACAGGCCATAGATTAGTATTGTCAGTATTATCAAGAGTGCGTAGAGGCGATCGATTTGTAATGTCGGTATTATCAAGAGAGCGTAGAAGCCATCGATTTGTAATGTCGGTATTATCAAGAGATCGTACAGGCCATGATTTGTAATGTCGGTATTATCAAGAGATCGTACAGGCCATGGATTTGTAATGTCGGTATTATCAAGAAATCGTACAGGCCATGGATTTGTAATGTCGATATTATCAAGAGATCGTACAGGCCATGGATTTATAATGTCGGTATTATCAAGAGATCGTACAGGCCATGGATTTGTAATGTCGGTATTATCAAGAGAGCGTAGAGGCCATGGATTTGTAATGTCGGTATTATCAAGAGATCGTACAGGCCATGGATTTGTAATGTCGGTATTATCAAGAGATCGTACAGGCCATGGATTTGTAATGTCGGTATTATCAAGAGATCGTACAGGCCATGGATTTGTAATGTCGGTATTATCAAGAGAGCGTACAGGTCATGGATTTGTAATGTCGGTATTATTAAGAGATCGCACAGGCCATAGATTAGTAATGTCAGTAATATCAAGAGAGCGTAGAGGCTATGGATTTTTAATGTCAGTATTATCAAGAGATCGTACAGGCCATGGATTTCTAATGTCCGTATTATCAAGAGAGCGTAGAGGCCATGGATTTTATGTCGATATTATCAAGAGAGTGTACAGGCCATAGATTTGTACTGTCAGTATTATCAGTAGTATATGGGGGCTGTATAGCCTCACGTAGACCGTAATGTTAATTTTAGGGGGTTTTACCGTAACTTCAAGATTTATAGCTTCAAAAATACCACCCTGTGTACCGTAGCCTCAAGATTTATAGCCTCAAAATATCACCATGGTGCACTATAGCCTCAATGGGAATGTTCTATAGGGACAAGAGAAAGGGAACAGGTAGGGTGACGTCACGGTACTGGAGATTGGTAACAATGTAGCAAGTGGCTGACCTGAATGCGCGTGGCTACCACTCTAGGTAGAGACAAACACAATAGAGACTGAGACAGACATATACTAATACAAGCCCGAGATTTATATATAAAGCATTACCTAGACCTGAAATTATGTTGGCGGTGTTCATAAATTTGCATAATTATAATGATGCTATAAATAGTTATAATCAAGGAAAAGAATAACGCCAAAATAGATGTGACTAAAAGTAACGCTAAAATTACGAAACTGTCCCAGAATTTAACGGAGACTAAACATGTCCCTGAACATTAGGTTACATTGGTTTAGACTAAAAGAAGTACTAAAATTACGACATTGTCCCGGACTACAGTGGAGACTGAGAAAATCTGGAACATTAATATTCAAATGACTGTGACTAAAGGTAACGCTAAAATTACAAAATTGTCCCAGAATTTAATGGAGACTGAACATATCCCAGGAGATTAAATTCTATTTGTTTAGTCTAAAAGTAGTACTAAGATTACCAAAATGTCCCAAACTCTAGTGGAGACTGAGAAAAACTCCGGAAGATTGTATTCAGATTGCCGTGACTTAAAATATTGCACTAAATTTCCGAGAAATTTAGCGGACTTGAATGGAAATTGATAACTAGCCAGATGTTTTGGTTGTCAGAAATGGCAAAGACAAAGTGTAGCACTAAATTCTGAACGGAGACTGAAAATAATCCATAGATAAATTTTAAAAATGTTACCAAGAGTTAAAGTAGTACTGAAATTATTTAAACTCATACCGACCTTCGCGGAAATTGAAAAATTGTAAATAAAAAATTAAAATAAGCGATACTATAGCGTCAATGGGAATTAGCATTATGGGACCCTATTTTTTCTACTATAGCGTCAATGGGAATTAGCATTACGGGACCCTACTTTGTACTATAGCGTCAAAATTTATAGCATCAAATGGCACACCCTGGGACACTATAGCGTCAATGGGAATTTTGTATGGGAACAATAGGAATGGAAAAAGGCAGGGTGACGTCACGGTACTGGACACTTGCAACAGAGAATAATGTTTTTGTGAGTTAAACATAAATTATACAACAACTAAAATTTTTTTTTAGGCAAGAAAGAATAAATCTCTTCGAGGCAGTGGAGTGGCCCTGAAAAGGGTCATTGTCGCGAATGCATAAAACACACCACATATACTATCCAAACAAACGGACGGGAACGCATAAAACACACCATATATACTATCCACACAAACGTACGAGAATGCATAAAACACGAAATATACTATCCAAACAAACGGACGAGAACGCATAAAACACCACATTATCTACTATCCACACAAACGCTAGGCGAACGCATATAACACATTCTACTATCCACAAAACGCTAGGCGAACGCATAAAGCACCCATATATATTATCCACACAAACATACGAGAACGCACAAAACACACACACATTTATACTATCCACACAAACGGACGAGAATGCATAAAACACACTATACTTACTATCCAGACAAACGAACGCGAACGCATAAAACACACACACATTATACTATCCACACAAACGAATGAGAATGCATAAAACACCACATATACTATCCACACAAACGAACGAGAACGCATAAAACATACCATATATACTATCCACACAAACGGGAAGAGAAGAAAAAACACACCATACCTACTATCCACACCAACGTACGCGAATGCATAAAACATACACACTATACTATCCACACCAACGCACGCAAATGCATAAAACATACACACTATACAATCCACACAAACGTACGCGAATTCATAAAACACACCATATTTACTATCCACACAAGCGAACGCGAATGCATGAAACGTACACACTATACTATCTACACAAACGAAGGAAGAGAAGAAACACACACACACACACACACACACACACACACAACAGTAAAGGAGTGAGAGTTTATAGTCACAATACTCTACATTCACACAAATTGGCAACTTGAATAGTCTCTCTTTTCTAGAGATTTGGTTAGCCCTGAGAAGGGCTGTTTTTCTTGGAACTCCAATTGCACCTGGTTAATGGTGGCACATACCAGGTCTGGCCTCACAGACGCTACGTCGACTCCAGTCCTGCTCCCAATTGATGCGTGTGGTTGGGAGCGCAGAGGGAACTTGACTGGCTTCTTTATTCCAGTCTTCAGTCTGAGGGATAGTGAACACTTGTTCTCTCCTTCTTCTATTCAACACCCTGGGATGATGTTGCTGAAGCTGCGGCTCTCACTCTTGCCGCTGTCTCTCCAACTCCTCCAAGGCCACCTCCTCCCAATTTTCAATTTGAGGGACAGCGGCTCTCGGTCGTTGTGGTGCTGGTAGTGACTGATGTGTTGGTAGTGGTTGTGTAGGCGTCTTCACCTCAGGTTGACCTCACAGACAAGTCTGAGCATGAGGTGAGGCAGGATCCCTCTCTTCTTTTCTTCTTCTTCTTCCTTCTTTTTTTCTCCTCTTCTTTTAACCTGGCTTCCTCCTGTACCGCCTCCATAGCCAACTCATCTAGAAGGCGCCTAGGATGCTCCAGGTGCATCTGGATTTAAAACAGTTTTTGTAGTCTGCACATCTTCTTTTAAGTTGACTAATCAACAATGGTAGCCAGACTGACGAGTGCTCTGCTTTATATTCCTGGAGCACGAACGTGAAGGAAAACATTCCTTTCACCAAAACTTACCATAACCATAAACAAAACATCAAACTCGCGGACCTAAAAAAGACACTCGCGTTGACTTTTTTACTTACAAACATAGACACGCACGATTTGACAAGACAGAGAAAACGAAGGGTGAATTTTTTTGGCTGATAAAAGTGCTTATAGATACACTTCTTTTTTTTAAACATACACACACACAGAAGTTTGTTTTGGCAATTTGAATTAGTATGTCTTTTCTAGAGTATTGGGGTTGCCCTGAAAAGGGCTGGGTTTTTTGGTTGATGGGGAGTGATGGCAATCTTTTTTTACTGTCTAAGATTGCGTCCCCGTCTGGCAGCAGGCTTTCCTCTACGATACGGCCTGCGTCTGCGGAAAGAGAAGGAGAACTCTTTGGTGTCCACACGGAAGTCGACAAAACCTCTGTCTGGTTCTTGCTGCTGCTGCTGCTGCTGTTGTTGTTGCTGTTCTCTCTGCTTCTGAAGTCTGTACTTCTCTGTCCATTCTTCTTTTTCTTTCTTGATTTCCTCTCTGAAGACCTCTTCTATCAAGTCTTGGGCTATGGATAACATCCTGACATTCTCTATCTCTTCGGGTTTAGGTATCAGGTGTAGCCTGACACGATGTAAAT
The DNA here is from genome assembly GCA_016617855.1 of Megalonaias nervosa. NCBI lineage: Eukaryota > Metazoa > Mollusca > Bivalvia > Unionida > Unionidae > Megalonaias > Megalonaias nervosa. Next base: position 43,777 of record JAECUM010017677.1, read on the forward strand.
TGACGTAAGCTTCGTTCAGCGTGGCTAGTCCGGAAGGCATGTTCATAGGTTGACGAGTCAACAGTGGATGACCAGACTGGAGACCAACCCGCTTTATATGGTTCAAACGCGGACGCGATAGAAAACATCCTTACTTGGGTTTTGTTGAGTTGGAACGTTATGATAGCGAATGTCATGGTGAGGGATAGAGATAAAGTCAAAGAGCATATATTCACAGTATTTTTTTTTAAAACAAACGACAGACACATTTTTCAAACAACATTTTTTATTCAACTAACAAGCAACTACTAACAATTAACAAGTAACAATAACATCAAACAAATTATTTTTGACAAGCTTGACAACGTTGTGAAATCATGTGAGATTTCCATTGATGGAAGTCATGAGGCCATTGATGTACACCACGTTTCCTAGCAAAAGACAAAAAATAGCCATAATAGTCACAAACCCATCGATCTACTTTCTCATCGTTTCTAGAAGAGTGACGATCAAAATAAGTCACTAAATCTTCTAAAGGATATCCAAGACTGCGTTGATGAAGAAAATACATACAATATTGTCCACACACCATGGAATCTGTACCTTGTAATTTCACATTATTGTATCGTGTCGTCTGGGCATTTCTTCTCATCAAGTCAATGATATCGTCTTCCAAAGGGGGTAATCCATACGAATCAAAATACTCCACACAATTCTCTTGAGGGAAGTAGACGGCAACCCAGTGAGTTCCTGGGAGATGACTTTCGTCCGTGTCGATGACATGAGTTTGATGGTCTTGAGGTTTGCGATGAGGTAGTTCATCTTTAGTGCACACGACATGATTCCAAGAAGCAGTATACGAACTATTGTTCAAAAGGTAATAAAGCTCCCAGGTATCCATTTTTTTTATCTGTTGTGTTCTTTTTTCACAGGTAATGATAAGTCATCAATTCAATTCTGACTTTTTGTTTGAAACGCTCTGTCAAGTAGCCATTTCTTTGCCTTATCTCCGCACTCTGGGCTAAGAGAGATTCGATGCGATAGATCTCTAGAGTAGTCAATGGAGGGCAGGAATGATCACGCAAGCCTTTATACCACTCTAGCAACACTGCTTCTTCCGAGATGAGACTCCAAGCTTCGTCCAGATACTCGTCCAATTTTTCTTCTTGACTCATCATCAGACATCTATCGTGTTGAATTTGACTGGGATGATCGTTTTGACATCCATAACAATATTTCTTACTCAATTCCGTAATTTTATCAGCCAGGTGTTTATCAAAACAGGACACTAAATGTTATTCTTGTTCTGGCCATCTGGACGTGACCACTACCTCGTCCTCTTCGACGTGGTCTTGGGGTTCTGTTTTCACGCTATCCTCCCATTCCATTTCCAAAGATTCTCTACCGTTCAATGAGGGATAGGAGTCTTCCATTGTTTCTAATAGTCTAGAATGACTTCTCTCAAACTGTTGATTTCTATGGTATTATCGAATTCGGCATACAAGATGACGTTGACCGTCTCGGTGAGAGCTTCTGCAAACTGAAGTTCCACACGCAGTTGACCAGATTTTATAGGGTGGAAATGTCCCTCGTCGCTGCCTTGGTCTGGAGTGAAATCAAAGGCCCACAAAGTGTAACCTCCTACATAATCTTCGTACGAAATACCGTGACTGGTATTGGTCCCTAGCTGTCCCATGGCTTCGTACAGGGACAAGTACGATCTCAAGTAAATCTTCTGGGCAAAGTTAGGTTCGAAGGGTCTGGTACACAAGGTCTTGCCATCGCGACTGACTTCGATCTTGGACACTCTGTAGTGCTTAAACTGGAAAGGATTTTGATCGTGGGCTCCGTTGAGGGCTGCATTATTGACGATGACAACGATTAAACGTTTGGGTAACTGCCCTTGGAACAGATGATCTTCGATCTTGGATCGGAGTCCAGCAGCAATGGTGAACGTTTTCACTTCTACACGTCGTATCGGATACTTGGCGGTCGATCTGCTCAATGTTTTGACTGATGTCGTTTCCTACTTTAGGTAACACTTCTACGCGAGCACGTAAAGTTTGGCTTCTTGGATGATGGTTTTGTACTCATTGGCATGAGCTATCAAATGGAAAGCGGCACTGTTGAGATTGAGTCTCAGGCGAATATCTACTCCATTTAGCAAATACTTGTCTTGAAACCACATGTCCAAATGCAAGCGATCCATTAGTTCTAAACTAAGACCTTGCAGGATTTTCTTTCGACGGTTGTTAAAAGCCACATTGTGAGGATTGTCAGGGCTGTGTCGTTAAAAGTGTCTTCACCTGCGGTGTCAGGTTTCCATACCACGCAATTATCCAGATGAGTGTTCTTGGCCTCTTTTCCATACGTCAAGAGATTTTCTAGGTACGCTCGGTAAGGGTAAGTATCCATGCTACTGCTGACCAGTTTGATATTCAAGTACAAATCCACTTCGCTGAACAAGGAATGCATGAAATTGTTGACCGGAGCCACACTGTCATCGGCTTCCGGATTGGTGTTGTCGGTTTTGATCACTCTGAGTTTCAGATACAAGTAACTTCTATTCAGATCGATGTAATCTTCGGGTTGTCCCTTGATTTCAAACTCGATGGGAGCTGAATCCGTCAAAGAGGAGACGGGATGAAATTCGACCCATTGGGATTCTTGCATTGTCATCATGGTGGGTGGCATGGCAAACAGATCCAGTTCCGACTTGGAACAAGCGCAAGACTCTCGGTGCATCATTTTCTCTGATTTAATAATCAAAAACGTCTAACTCTCGGACGGTTTTTCTTTTCTTAGTCTTTCTAGCTCTATGGGTGTGAAGTCCTCTCAAGGGGTGTTTTCATCGTCTTTTTCTGCCTTGTCCTTGCTGTGGAGTCAGGGAAACAGGAATGCCTGATTCGGCATCGCCCAGGGCATTTATAGGAGTTTCTCTCCGGCCCAAAATGTCTTTACCCGTTTGAAGCAAGACATGTTTACCTGCTTTCAAGAAAGCTTCTCTGGGATTTTGTTTGTCAATGATGACATTTTAGAGAAATTCTTTACCTTGCGTCAAAGCGGCATCTTTCAAGGCGTGCAATCCCCGTGTCACCATCGGTTTCAAAACCGGAACCACTGTACGAAAGGCTGATTTTAGCATATCTCCTAAACCATGTCCTCGCTGTCGAGCGACTCCTTGGTACACAGGATACATGACTGACAAAAAGTTAGAGTAATCGTTTCCGAAAATGGAGTTACACTGTGACTTTCCCTTTGGTAATGTTGACAGTGTCGAAATAAGATTTGCTGACGGGCAAATAGTGAGGATGTACAAATTCGCGGTGAACGTGATAGGTGTTTCCACCTTCCTCGTCAGCAGCCGTGGCAGAATCCACTTTGAAAGGAATGACACGCAGTAACGGTACGGAGGTGTGTCCCACCACGTTGTACTCCACCACATCAAAGCAAACAAAAATTAAATTCAGTCCTTGGTTCATTTCTACAGGGAATCGAAAATATTTCGCAAAATCCAAGTTACCGGTCACGGCTGATATTTCGTTTCTAATCTTGATCATCTTGGGGTCTCCACCCAAAATGTCATACAATTCAGGACAAAATGTAATGGCCAACACTTTGTCCTCTGAAAATATGATCAGTAGGCGGCGAGTTATTTTGTGGTACTCGATCGTGACACTTCTTCTGGCTTTCTCCAAGGCTTTACCAAACATGAAATTGAACCTGTCGGCATTGGCATTCACCAAATGTTGACCACTAAAATAATATCCCGCAGGAATATTCAACAGATAAGTGGAGCGATTAGTTTTGGGTCTTGTGTTTTCATAAAGTCAGCTATAGTGGCGCGTTCATCCATGGCTTGTTGCACTTGCGGGTCATGAACTTCCACCGTAAAAGTGTTTTGATATTCGACGATGTTTTTTATTTGTGTAGAGTGAATCATTTCCACCAAAGCCACTTCCCAATGGGCTTCGTGATCCAACTAGATGGCTTGAGGTAATCTGGCCGAGAAACAGCACAAAGTGTTATTGGGAAACACCTCCATGGAACTATCACTGGGTAACGTTAAGTAAAATTCGTTGTTCATAATTCCAGAGTTCTAGTGTCCGAGGAGTCACTGGAAGTCAGAGGAGTGTCTAAAAGAGGATGGCTAGGGTGACTGTTGGAACTAACGTTGGACACAAGACTCCCGTTGTTATTTCCGTTAGAGGAATATTTCAGGGACGGATTGGGAAGAAGGTAACCAATGAAACTGCTAAGTAAAATGGTCCCCAATTGTTTGTCTCCTTGTTACAAACTCAAATTGGCAATGGCAGCACCGATGACACAATACACCACAAAGATTTGGCAGAAAAAGACGATTTGCATTTTAGGCACACGTTCTCCACACAACACCCACAAGGGTTGCTTTTGTAAATCTTGCAGAGAAGAACTGGGCGACGGAGTGGTTACTGCAGTAGCTGAGGCTGTGTTGAAGGGCATGATGGTCACTTCTTTTTATAGTCGATGAGTTGCGAAGCGTCGATCAAAGAGTCAAAACTGGGAGGATATCCTTTCCAACGTACTTTGACTTCTTTGACAGGTCGTTTTCCCACTTTATGAGTTCTTCGATCGAGAATGCTGTCTATCTCGTACATGTCGTCTTCTTTTTTGGTCACACGTTGTAACTCGGGCAAGTAAAACGTTCCTTTTAACACTTCCCCGTTCATGTCTTCCAATTTATAGACAGGAGGATAACGGCCACGCACTCGTTCAGTAACACGAAACAATTCGGTGGTCCAGTTGGGTTAGTAACCTTCGTCGAAAGTGCGTTTGGTTTTGCCAATGCGTACCCAATCTCCTGATGCCAACACTCCACCTTTCTTGGGGAGAGTCACTGTTGGGGACGTACCAAACAGGCGCTTGAGGACGGTCAATTCGTTGTCAGGAGTCACTTCTTGGGGGGCACGTCCAATGCTCCAATGGTAAGATTGGTTGTACGATTGGACGAGGTGTGGCAAGACGTCGATGTACTTGAGAGTGTGTTGATGCGTAAAATATTTCCACATGCGTTCTTTCAAGGTGCGTTGAAAACGTTCCACGATGCTGACTTTGGTTTCGGGATTCTCGGTGGTGAAAAAATGAATGTCACGTTTCTTCAATTCTTTTTAGAAAGCTTGGTTCAGAAATTCGGTGCCTTTGTCAGTTTGCCATCGAAGAGGGTGACTTGCGCTTTGTTTCAACACCAGTTTGAGGGCTCGCACTAACTCACTGCTCGATTTGGAAGTCAATGGCACGACCCAAGCAAATTTGAAAAAGAACTCGATGACATAAAACAAATATTTGTAACCCCGCTTGTAGATGGCCAAATGAGAGACATCAGCTAAATCGGCTTGCCATTGATGATCGATACCCTCTACTTGGGTGCGACTTCTGGAAAATTTTCGTCGAATGTGTTTCTGTAAGGTGTACGTGGCTTGTTCTTGTAACCAGCGTTGCACTTGAGGTAAACGAACACTTTTCAGTCAAATTTTGGCAGCACGATACAATTTCTGAACTCCTCCGTAACCTGCGGGATGGGATAGATCGTAGTAAATGCTGGCTAACACCTTCTCCATTTTTTTTAAAATAAGTGATCCACTCTTCGCTGATGGTACTCTGAAGGGGTTTAGAAACGGTTTTACGTGTCCGATGTGCCACCGGTGTAGAAGTTGAACGTAAGTGGTGGTGGTGGTAGTGGTAATGGGATGGCTTTGGTCTTCTTTTCTTTTATCACTTCTGATTTCCCTTCTTTCTTTTTCACTTCTGTCGAAGGTGGAGTGGACATCATCTTTTTAACCCAAGCTTTAAGTTCTTCTCGTTGCGGTGTAGAGGAAGGGGTCAACAAGGACGCTGCAATCTTACTAGGGATGAGAGCTGCTGACGGTGTTTGCCTCTTCTTCCTCAGGCATCCGTGGGACTGCATCTGTCTTGACCACTGGAGGTGGTGGTGATGGACTTTTCATCAGAGTCTTAAAATCTTTCAGAGTGGGTAGAGCTGTTTCATATAAAGCTTTCTGGTGAAAGAGTTGCAGTCGTTGCAACAATTGACCGTACCGTTGAGATTTTTCCGTTTCTGACAAATCGCTGCGATCCATCAACGATTGCAATTCGTGTTGTAACTGGGACATTTCGGTCAAATGAGGATTGGGAGGTAAATGCGGGGTTCGTTGTTCTTGCCAACGATGGTGTTCCGTATTACATCGTTTGTAAGGCACTAAAGTCAGTTTTCGTCCTTCAATCGCATTTCAAGGAGATCTTTTGACCCCAAAGGTCCCTTTTATCTTCTTGGACCTTTTTATCTTCATCCTCCCAGGATGTTTCCCAATGCTCCTTTCAGCAAGGTCCTCCTCTTGTTCCCATTACTCCTTTCAGCAAGATGGGCAAAAAGGGTAAAATTCCTCCGCGTTGCACCAACATCTTTTTCTTTTGACCAGTGGGTATTTTCTTTTTGACCATTTGCCGAAGAACGCGTCGATGTTTGGCTAAGCATTCTTTCTGGTGTAAGACAAAGGTATTGTGCCTTTCAAGACATTCAGACAACTTTCGCTCACGGTATCGATGACGTCTTTGGAGATAGTTTGAATGAGTCTTTTTCGCATCGGTGGAGGAGCTTTCGACAGGACGGACAACATGTCCCAATGTTTGGCTAAACGAGGTGGCAGTTCTTTCCTTTTCTTTTCTTTGGGGGTAGAAGAGGAAAGTCTTTTTTGGGGTGACATCTGTTTGGCTAAGCGCTTTTTAGTATGCCGTGAGTGTCTTTTTCGTTTCCCTTTTCCTTTTTGGACAGAAGAAGGAACACGATGGTAGTGGTGTGCACTTCTTGGAGGGGACACCTTTGTGCGTTCAGCAGCAGAAAAACACGATCCGTATTGTTTGCCTCAGGTCTATTTTATATTGGAATGCGTCGGCACTTATTGTCTTTACGTCGTATCAACTTGATGACAGGCAACACACGTCATAGAGGAGTTCGCAACGGACTAAATCGGGACAGTTCTTGCTTGGACAAATCCAGTAAACTCTGTAACACACCCGTTCTCTCTTGGACTTTATTTTGGGGTCAGATACTTTGTGAGCAGCGGTCACTGCCGCTAAAGAGGAAGAGGATGTCACCGCTGGAGGAGAAGTTTTTGGAGACGCTCTCTTGCGGGTAAAAGCTGTTTTCTGTGGACTTTTCTTTTTCTTTTTCTGAGGCTGTGACCTGGTCTTGACACCGTTGCTCTTTTTCTTTTTCTTCTGGGTACGTTTGGATGTGGCTTTTCTCTTGGGGACGACTTTGGGAGCATTAGGATCCCATTTTAAGAGGGAACGAATGATGACACCTCCTAGAGAACCGCTACATCCAGGTTTCAAAATGATTTGCTTTTTGGTTTGAGTGTCACTGCGAGGATCGGCTAGCTGTGTCAAGGCTACTTTGTTTCTCTCAAAAAAACGTTTGGTCCGATGTGGAATCTGAATGATGCCTTGCAGTAATTGACGTGCTGTCACCGTAAACCATCGTAAGACTTCTCTGAGACTAGCTTCTAAGACACGAGCACGTATTTGTGGATTTTTTTCGCGACTGATACCGTACAAGGCACGAATCAATTTGATGGGAAGATGAGACTGAAGGGACGTCATGTTGACGATGTGTGAGACAGAGTCAAAGTGACCGAGGTTTTTATAGATTTTTTTGGTGATTAAGTCGACGAAGGGGACGTGTATACGACAGGCCCTCCGTCTTGGCACCAGTGGTGAAACAGATGGGTACGAAATCGCAAAAAATCGGGAGTGGTGAGTTTTAAATTCACGAGTAAATAAGCGTGTGGGGTTTGAGTGGCATCGTCGTACGCATGAATCAGCCAAGGCGTTCTTAACTGTTTGGCTAACACTTGCACTTGCGATTTATCTCTAGGGCTTTTAAACAACACCACGTAATGAGCATTGAGACTGATGATACGATGGGCTTTACTTTGTTGAAACAAAGTTTGGTTGATGTAAATGACACTGGCATTACGATGATGCCCTTTGCGTGTAAACCACAGTTTAATTTCTTCTTCGTCTTCTCCTAACATGTCGTCAAAAGTAATGATATGAGTTTGACTAGGGTCAGACACGATCCCGTCGTCCTCTCCAGGAATGCCTTCGACAAAGACGATGGAATCGCCTTGACTTTCTCGCAGAAGGCTGTACGCCGATTGCCACTCTTTGTAACACCACACGATTCGTTGAGGTGGACGATCGATCAAATGATATTTATGTTTGATCAAACGTTTGACAAATTCGGTTTTGCCTGAACCGTTAGGTCCGGCAATGAGCATGTTAAAGGGATGGCAAAGATACAAGGCCTCCCAAGTAGTCCGATCTACGTGTTCGTCAATGACTTTGACAGTAGAGGAAGAGGGAGCAGAGACAGTAGAGGTAGCCATTGTATTGTAAGAAATGTCACTTTTGACACGAAGACAGACAAGACAAGAGTTTTTATACTTTTCATCAGGACACATTTATTGTCATCTTTAATTGTGAAGAACACGAAAGGCAAAAATACATAAAAGCCAGATGGTTAAGTAGATGAATAAAAGACACATCAAAACGATCATAGTGGAATATAAACAAGTCTCTGTATAACATTTGTGGTGATCAAGAGGTGAAATCGTAGGGGTAGTGTGTAATGTTCTTAGAGTCTCTGCACTCCTTGGCACAGTCACACAAGAGTCCTCCCGGAACGGCCTTTCCGGGACGTCGATAACGATCCTGTCTTGAAGAGAGTGGTTTTCACCGGTCACGACATCTTCTTCTTCTTCTTCTTCTTCTTCTGGCACTGTCACTAACACTGGTTTAAAAGTTACTTTTTTCACTGAACGTTTTAATTTTTTAGGATTACAAATCTTTTGCATTGTGTGCAACTTCTTTTGTCCAAGCCTCAAACCCCCAACTTTTCCAGTTAAGTACATCTTTCCAGTGAGGGTGTAAGTCAGAAGCTACACACACGTCGTCGTACACATCTTCGGTGCCTAAAAGTTGACGAATCCTGTTTTCCCGTAGAGGTTGAGAAGTATCAAGATAAAACCGCAAAGCTCTGAGCAGAAAGAGTCTCTCGTGTACATTTAAAGGGACCACTTTCATGTTTTGGGTGGTATGTACTGTTCGTAAAGAGTCCACAAGGAATCAGCTGGTAAACGAAATCCCAGAAAGCAGGTCACTAAGACACACACCACACGTCGACCCCAATTCAATGGACACAGTTCTCGTAATGGACGATCGTAATCCTCTACCGTTTGAATAGTGTCATTGATTTCCTTCCACGGAATCTGTTGTATCACGAATGATAAAGGTTGTGGCATGGTAGTCTGTTTTTATACCCTCTTTGGTGTCAGGTAATAAGTGTACTTTTTGAACAGCCTCGATTTTATTTTAGTACCGTTCCAAAAAGTTTAGTCACTAACTTACACACCACACGTCGCACAGAAGTTTCCTCTTGAACTAGAAAGAATTGTTCTTGTAAAGATTTGTTGTAATCCTCTAACTCATCCGTTGGAATTCGGTGTATTAGGATCACCTTGTAAGTTGAATGAGTGGCATCCAAAAATGTATGAATTTCACGCGATTCATCAATGTCTGACCACTGGAACACTTTCATCAGAATCAGTCCTCTTATAGCATTTAGGTACCAGTTGTTCAAAAATCGGTGACGTAACGGATGCAATGGTTCTTTGCGTTTCACTTGTATTTTGACGAACTCGCGGTAAATGCGTTCTTTCAACTCCACAGGCAAACCACGAATGTTCTCTTGTAAAGTATGCATGACCATGTCAGTCAAACACTTCTTCTAGAGCGAAAGTAACGGACAAAGTGAGTAATTTCTGACCACTGCCATTCCAGGAATCGGTCAAGAATGTCAATAAAATCTTCAAATGTAAATGGTCTAAAGCGGAATATTAAGAAGAACGCACCCTTGATCCAGAGAAATCGAACTTGTTTGTTGACTTTTGTCAATTTCCTCTTGTGAATTTCTCGACATAAAAGTTCTACAGTCACAAATTGAGATTTGGCTCTGGCAAGTCCCAGCCAAATGTCCTTGTAGATCTTCTCTTGCAATTCGTTTGGTAATGTTTGAAGATTATTTTCCAATGGGTTTGAAATACTTGTCTAGGGGTTGTCCAACGTTTGACTCCTAGCCAAGGAGCTGGTTTCTTACACGACATGGTATGCCCACTTCAATGACGAGGTCCCACTAAAGGTAGGTAGGGACAATCTGGAGACCATCGAGCATGTTCCAGGTAAGCGCAATCTTTCTTCTCCCACTCGTGAAGTGACACACTGCAACTGAAGCACTTGAGTTTATCCCTTCGCCCAAGTAGATACATCCGGCTCTAGTTAATTCTTCGGGGGTAGGTCCTCCCAGATATGTTGGCCATTTTCCTCGAAAGGTTTCGAATTGACTTTCATAGGCGCAGTATTCAGGCAAACGCACAGGGAACAAATAGTCGTCTTTCACAGGTTCATTTCGATGAGGGTACGGTGAAATATGTAGGAGTTTGCTCAGTTTTGGATGACATCCGTAGGGTGGTAGCCGCATGGTTTCATAAGGATGACATCCACCATGAAAACCAGTAAAATGAAAAGGTGTACGATGACGAGTGGCATCGCTTTCGTATCCATCAAGTTTGACACGCACAGCATCACTTTCCATGGTAGGTACAGTCGTAGCAAAGTTCCCATGATGTGGTACTGAATCGCTGAGTTCATAGCGTACGGCATCCCTGTCATCGCAAGGCACAGCATAGTTCTCGAGTTTCTCGTTGCACTTAAGTCTTACGCTCGATACTTTCTGTGTGAAAGGATTCAGCTTTCTCGCTTGATGTTAGTAGTGACAATAAACTATCGGTCTTGGACATTGTCCCTGTTTATACTACTCGTAATGACGTCTCGAGTTTGTACATCGTTCCTTTTTTATGACCAGTTTTGGAAGTCTTCCTTTTTTTTCTTCTTGGACATCGGTACTACCTTCTCTAAGGTACCGTCATACCTGAACCGTAGTGTGATGGGTGGAAAGACCAAGGACAATGCGGAGACCATTGAGTATGTTCCAGAATAGCTGAATCTTTGTAGATACATCGATCCATACGCATCTTCAGACCACAACTGAAACACTGTACTTCGAATCCCAATCCAGTCTCAGGTCCGAAGTAGACAAATCCTGTTCTAGCTAAAACATTCGCAGTAGGTAATCCTTCCCTATCCGTGAGCCATTTCTGAAACGTTTCCAGTCGACTGGCATAACTGCAATAGTCAGGCAAGAAAACAGGAAAATGGTATGGATTGAACTTGAAGTTCTCTGTGGGTTTCTCAGCCAATTCTTGCTGTATCGAAGTCATCCTTCTTGTCGGTGACTATCGTCTTGGAACCATTTTTTTATACGAGCATGACGGTACGGTAAAGTGAAGTGGTTGGGAAGCCGTACTCGCTTCTGGTACACGATTTGATAGACTTTTTTCCAAGGCCGGCTCACGATTTGGTGTGTGGGTAAACGTACAATCTTGTCTGGTTCGTGGGTGGTCACTTTAAAATTTCCATCCTGTCCATAGTGAAACGATTCATTCAAGAACCCAAAGTTAACCACTTGACTGTTGCGATAATTGAGAGTGAATAAAAACATATTATTGTGTGTATTTGTGTGTTTGTATGCATTCTCGTACGTTTCTTGGTGTGTATATTTGTATGTGTTGCTGTGCGCAAGTACCTATGTAGATAGTATATATTGGGTTGTTTTATTAGCTTCTGAGTGGATAGTAGATATGAGGTTTCTTCCTGTCCCTTCTGTGTGGATAGTAGATATTGGTGTTTTTATTCTTCCTCCCCTTCTGTGTGAATAGTATAGTGTGTGTGTTTTATGCGTTCGCGTCCGTTTGTGTGGATAATAGGTATGGAGTGTTTTTTCTTCTCTTCCCGTTTGTGTGGATAGTATATATGCATGTGTTTTATGCATTCTCATTCGTTTGTGTGAATAATATATATGGGTGTTTTATGCGTTCGCCTAGCGTTTTGTGGATAGTAGAATGTGTGTTATATGCGTTCGCCTAGCGGTTGTGTGGATAGTAGATAATGTGGTGTTTATGCGTTCTCGTCCGTTTGTTTGGATAGTATATTTCGTGTTTTATGCATTCTCGTTCGTTTGTGTGGATATCATATATGGTGTGTTTATGCATTCTCGTTCGTTTGTGTCTATAGTATAATGTGTGTGTGTGTGTGTGTGTTTTCTTCTCTTCCCGTTTGTGTGGAGAGTATATATGGTGTGTTTTATGCGTTCTCGTACGTTTGTGTGGATAGTAGATATGGTATGTTTTATGCGTTCTCGTACGTTTGTGTGGATAGTAGATATGGTATGTTTAATGCGTTCTCGTTCATTGGTGTGGATAGTAGATATGGTAAGTTTTATGCGTTCTCGCTCGTTTGTTTGGATAGTATATGTGGTGTGTTTTTATGCATTCGCGACAAAGACCCTTTTCAGGGCCACTCCACTGCCTCGAAACGATTTATTCTTTCTTGCCTAAAAAAAAATTTTAGTTGTTGTATAATTTATGTTTAACTCACAAAAACATTATTCTCTGTTGCAAGTGTCCAGTACCGTGACATCACCTTACCTGTTCCATTCTTATTGTTCCCATACAAAATTCCCATTGACGCTATAGTGTCCCAGGGTGTGCCATTTGACGCTATAAATCTTGACGCTATAGTACAAAGTAGGGTCCGGTAATGCTCATTCCCACTGACGCTATAGTATCCCTTATTTTAATTTTTTATTTACAATTTTTCAATTTCCGCGAAGGTCGGTATGAGTTTAAATAATTTCAGTACTACTTTAAGTCTTGGTAACATTTTTAAAATTTATCTATGGATTATTTTCAGTCTCCGCTAAAGTCCGGTGCAATTTCAGAATTTTGTACTACACTTTGTCTTTGCCATTTCTGACAACCAAAACATCTGGCTAGTTATCAATTTCCATTCAAGTCCGCTAAATTTCTCGGAAATTTAGTGCAATATTTTAAGTCACGGCAATCTGAATACAATCTTCCGGAGTTTTTCTCAGTCTCCACTAGAGTTTGGGACATTTTGGTAACCTTAGTACTACTTTTAGCCTAAACAAATATAATTTAATCTTCTGGGATATGTTCAGTCTCCATTAAATTCTGGGACAATTTCGTAATTTTAGCATTACTTTTAGTCACAGTCATTTGAATATTAATGTTCCAGATTTTCTCAGTCTCCACTATAGTCTGGGACAATGTCGTAATTTTAGTACCACTTTTAGTCTAAACCAATGTAACCTAATGTTCAGGGACATGTTTAGTCTCCGTTAAATTCTGGGACAATTTCGTAATTTTAGCGTTACTTTTAGTCACATCTACTTTGGCGTTATTCTTTTCCTTGATTATGGCTATTTATAGCATCATTATAATTATGCAAATTTATGAACACCGCCAACATAATTTCAGGTCTAGGTAATGCTTTATATATAAATCTCGGGCTTGTATTAGTATATGTCTGTCTCAGTCTCTATTGTGTTTGTCTCTACCTAGAGTGGTAGCCACGCGCATTCAGGTCAGCCACTTGCTACATTGTTACCAATCTCCAGTACCGTGACGTCACCCTACCTGTTTCCTTCCTCTTGTCCCTATAGAACATTCCCATTGAGGCTATAGTGCACCATGGTGATATTTTGAGGCTATAAATCTTGAGTCTCCGGTACACAGGGTGGTATTTTTGAAGCTATAAATCTTGAGGCTACGGTACAACCCCCTAAAATTAACATTACGGTCTACGTGAGACTATACAGCCCCCATATACTACTATTATCAAGAGATCGTACAGGCCATGGATTTCTAATGTCCGTATTTTCAAGAGAGCGTAGAGGCCATGGATTTGTAATGTTGATATTATCAAGAGATCGTACAGGCCATGGATTTGTAATGTCAATATTATCAGGAGATTGTACATGCCATGGATTTTGTAATTTCGGTATGATCAAGAGAGCGTAGAGGCCATCGATTTGTAATGTCGGTATGATCAAGATAGCGTACAGGCCATGAATTTGTAATGTCGTTATTATCAAGAGAGCGTACAGCCCATGGAGTTGTAATGTCGTTATTATCAAGAGATCGTACAGGCCATGGATTTGTAATGTCGATATTATCAAGAGTGCGTACAGGCCATGGATTTGTAATGTCGGTATTATCAAGAGATCGCATAGGTCATGGATTTGTAATGTCGGTTAGAAAATATTTTATAAGACACTTACGTAATTAAAAAGTGCGTTTCATAGTAGATCAGATCAGCAAATGTCAAGACTTCGCAATGCAAGCGACAGGTTTCAACACGTTAAAATGAAACGTGCATTAGAGAAGATAGCAATAGGGCGGTTAATCTACAACACTTTCAATAAAATCAGTCAAGTTTACATCTATCCAAAACTAAGCTGCTATTATAGTCAATGATAAAAAATGTAATGTATCATAAAAAGATTACACAAAAAATGATGACACGATAACCACGAGAAAGTAATGCCTTCACTATTTCTATTCTAGAACACCCCTAACCCCCGCAAAAAAAACCCCAATAGAGAAC